>MU224810.1:31874-45759 GCA_018584345.1 Thuja plicata | reverse complement strand
AATAAATATTTCTAAGAATCCAGTCATACATGCAAAGACTAAACACATTTCCATCAAGTATCATTATTTAAGAGAACAAGTTCAAGAAAAAGAGGTGATACTTGAATATGTGCAATCAAAAGAACAACTGGCTGATATCTTCACTAAGCCACTGCCCAAGGATACATTTGAGTACTTGAGAAAAAGACTAGGGGTCAAACCCATGTCTATCAGTCAGTAAAAAGGACTGAAAGCTGCATCAGCCATATATTATCAGAATATCATTCATGATTTATGCAAGCAGAAGCTGAACTTCAAAGCTACATCTATATACAGAAAGGTATATATCAGAACCAAGCACCAGAGAAAATTGTTATATTAATGATGGATAAGGGAAATTCAAGGAATATATTATGAAAATATGAAATTGCTTGACAGAATGTCAGATATTTGTGAAAATCTTTGTTTGGAATTAATGTCAAAGGGAGAGAATGTATTCATATTATCATTAGAAACTATTCATTATTAGATTACTCCAAACAGGGAGAGATCATATCCATAGGGAGAGTATTTGTATAAAAGTTGCAAATACAAGACAGAGACATCAAAGAAAAAGAGAGAGAAATTGACACAGAAAGAAGACACAACACATAAGAAGAAGAAACAGGAAAGCTCCAAGAATCAAATCTAAGCTAACACAGAGCTTACCGGCAGTCAGACATTTTTATTAGTTATCAAAACAAACAGTTTGGTAATTTGATGAATCTCAATAATTGTATTTCATGTTGTATTAGAAATAGTATAGTGTGATAATATAGTATGTTGCCATCAATGCCAAAGGGAGAGATTGATGACATATAACTGATTGAATGTTTGACAATGTTAAGTTGAAGATGATACAAGACATTAAAATAGTTAATGGTTTGTATTGTCATTGATGTCAACTTGATATCATCTGTATGGTCATATACATAATGCCAAAGACTTATGAGAATCAATAGAATAGAGGTTATGCTTTTAGCAATGCATAAAAGTCAAGTATTCACCAAGTGACAGACTACATCGGCGGAGTGCACACCATCAGTAAATGCAGAGATAAAGTCACAGTGATGCCCGACAAGCAGAAGATAGTGTTACCTGATGAAGCAGAATCACAGGATGCTCGACGAGTTGAAGACAGTGTTACCCGATGAAGCAGAATCACAGGATGCCTAATGAGCTAAAAATAGTGTTGCCCAATGAGAAAGATCCAATGATGCTCGACAGATGGAGATCCTAAAGCTAACTGAAGTTGTACCGATGGAACTAGTAGTTGTTACCGGTGACGAACTACTGAATTGACCGACAAAATAGAGAGATCAAAAAATGACAAAATATCTAGCTGGCAAAGCTTAAAGAAAGACGTAACTGGTTGTTTTATTTGTTTTATTTGACCACAGTTAAGTAAGTGATTTAAAGATGATTTACACAACTGGCAAGAAGATAACTATGAAATAAATCAGGAGTTAAAGCCGTAAATCAATCTGGCTGGATTGTTTTTCACGCCAAGAATCAAGAATCAAGAACCAAGAATTAAGGAATATCATGTCTACATAAGAGACAAGTATAATTCATTTAAAAAACACTCAGATACACGGGGGAGTGATTTGATAGAAGATGTTGAAGAAAAACTAATGAAGGTTAAACTTCATATAGTCCTGATCAATCAAGCTAAGGGAGAGCTAAAGAATTCTGCAGACACCGACACACAGTGAAGCACAACATCACAGAGAAGAAAGAGATAAGTACAAAGGAATTAAATTAATACATTGATCAAAAAGGTATTGTACATAAATAGATCTGAATATCTGCAATTCAAAGTTGCATTAGAAACAGGTCATTATGTTTCAGTTTAACCATTGAAGCATTAAGTCTCTTAATAGAGCAGGACTTAATAGTCTTTTGTAATTGAGGTATATCCTAATAGATTACCAGAAGGTTGACTCATGATAGTAGCATCGGTCTTACCTAAAGCCTGTTGACAGTCTAAGAAGGAGGCCAATTCAAGGATGGTAGTAAGATTAGCATAAAGCCTATTGACAGTCTAGAGACTGATTCAAGGATGGTAGCATAGATGCTAGATACTAAGTGACAAACGATGTATAAAAATCCTCTAACAAGGCCACACTTAACAGTGTGTTTGTAACCTTTAACAGGGTTGGCTCCTAACAGGGCTCACTTTAGAAGAGTGAAAATTTGGGGTACCGGTCCTAGTGGATTTTCCCTTAACAGGGTTTCCACATTAAAATCCTTGTGTTATGTGTGTATAGTTTATTACTTTATTATTTTATATTTCACATATGCATCTATGGATTGACTGGTATACTTTGCATATTTACTGAGCATCGGTAAATAAGTTTTACTGCTTATCGGTTATCAAAGAGAAGAAGGACAGACAAGGTAAACTGACAGACAGTTATTTATTTCAAGTATTTCAAAGGCACACATCTTTTAGGGACTTAATAATTTGAGGAATTATTAATTAGTGGAATGAAGTTTAAAAGGATAAATTATTGAGGCCACTGATTCAGCCCCCCCCCCTCTCAGTTATTACTAACAAGAAGAACCAAGGTAACTCAAGCAGAACTGAAAGTCACAGTGTTTCCTGACAGATAGACAACCCTAACACATAGACAACCCTAATGGATAGAGATGCCCAATGAAAACTGAAGTACAGACCGAGCTAACAAGGAGTTAAAACACCGATAAGAACTGAAGTTCAGAAATGACAAAAGACTTAGCTGGCAGGAGATAAATATGGAGTTAACTTGTTGATCATATTGTTTTCATCAAAAAGTTAAAAGCTAGAGATAAGCTAGAGATTAAAGCTAGTTTTATTCTAGAAAATAAGGACAAATTTGTGGGATAAACTAAAGCAAGCTTTAAAGAAAAAATGGCGAGAATTGTGGATCACATCAAGAACAAGAAAGTCAAGGACTTAGAAACAATAAAGTCATTTCTATAAGAGAGACAAGATAATTAATTATAAAAAGGGAGTGAATAGAGAAGAGGATGATGAAGATAATACTGGTGAAGAAGACTTCATACAGTCCTGAGAAAATAAGATAAAGAACAGAGCTAAAGATTTCTGCAGACAATGAGCAATAGAGAAGCAACAACATCACTGAGAAGAAATAAGTGGAGAAAAAGAACGGAAAAGAAACATTGATTAGAAAGGTATAATGATCTTACAATAGATCTGAACATCTGCGAGTTTAGAGTTGTATATATGAAAATATCATATACTATTTCAGTTTAACCATTGATTCTCTTAATAGAGTGGGATTTAACTATCCTTTAGATAATGAGATACATCCCAAGGAGTATCAAAATTTTTCTCATGAAGATAGTATATTGAAATACCAGATATCAAGTGATTAACTATTATATTAAATCCTCTAACAAGGTCACACTTAAAAGTGTGTTTGTAACCTTTAACAGGGTTGGCTCTTCACTGAGCTCACTTTAGAAGAGTGAAAATTTTGGGTTCTCGGTCCCAAGTGATTTTTCCATTAGCAGGGTTTTCACGTTAAAAATCCATGTATCAAATGTGTATATGGTTCATTGCTTTGATATTTTTCTTTTCACATTACTAAAACATGATTGATCGGTAAACACTAAGTTATTGACTATATTTCAGTAAAGGTTAGACTACTATTTGGTAAAGCTTAAGAATAAGGTTTAACAGTGGACTCCGAGAAGTAGTTATTTGATAAGATTATTTAAGGGCATACATATTGTAGGACTGAAGATAACTAGAGGTATATTTTTGTGGTATAATTTTATTGGATTAATTTTTGAGGCCACTGATTCACCCGCCCGCCCTTCTCAGTTATTCTAACAAGTTGCATAGACATTGAACTTGATAACCACTAAGTTGTGTAGCTTTAAATATTGTGAGAATATTATGCGAACCAAGTAGAAAGAAACTATGGGCATTAAAAAAGAGTATCCAAAGGCATTAATAATGCCTAAAAAAGAACTGATGGAGCAGGCCACTTGGAACCCTCTATTTCTAACAAATATTTCTCAATTAGGGTTTTTGTTCTTTCATTTCCCCCATACAAATTTGCCATCTGAGATGTGTATTTTAAGGATTGTAGGAAACATAATTGTAGGTATGAGGAAAAGCCATGACAGGTAGTTTGAAATCATTGGAAAAGGAGTTTATTAGACCTCCATAGTACACATATGCATATCCTCTTTATCAACTTCTTCTATCATTTTTTCTACCCCCACCAACAATAGATTACTTCGATCCCAAATATGAAAAACATGCCCTAGATGATACATAGCAAGGAGTGACATTTATTAGTTATGGTTAGGGAATGGAAGGAGGCATTTTATTATGGGATGAGTATGCTAGACCCATTGTCTAGAATCAAGGCACACTTATCAATTTTAATTTGGATGCCACTATGTCTCCACACTCTCTAAGGGGACTACTTCCACTAATATGATATCCAGTGTGTGTGTGTGTGTGTGTGTGTGTGTGTGTGTGTGNGAGAGAGAGAGAGAGAGAGAGAGAGAGAGAGAGAGAGAGAGAGAGAGAGAGAGAGAGAGAGAGAGTATTGTAAGGGGACTACTTCTACTTCCACAAATGAATCTAATTAATACATAATTTTTACCATGTATCAACTTGTTACCTCCTTCCATCTCTAGCAATTTGTTCTTATCACTCTAAAGATATGTTTATTTAATAGAAATAATGGTTAGTTTGGAACTTGATGATACTAATGACAACATCCCTTAAGTACATACACTAAAAATGAATAAATGAAAATAAAATGAACCTATTAGTAGAATTCAGAGGTTGTTGGCACTAAGAAGACCTAGTTACCATTGTCCTTGGTTGTTGGGACAAAGAAAACCTAGTTACCGTTGGCCTTGAAATTAAAATATGATTAATGGTATTTTTGAACTTCATTATGGTCCCCTTGAAATATTGGAGTTTAATATTGTAGATAATACAAGAGAAGAATTTTCAGATTGGATTCACCATGCTAATGTGAAGAAAAGTTTATTTCATAAAAACAATGGTGAATTTGGCAAGCTGACACTAATGCAAAGATCCCTTAACTACATTCCCTAAAAATAATAAAGGGATAGGAAAAAAGAAACTACCACTAGCATGTTGAGGTTGTTGGGACTAATTATACCTAGTTACAATTTGATGAAATATAACTGATTGAATGTTTGAAGATGTTAAGTTGATCACCGAAATGCAGAAAGATAATGCAAGACATTAAATCAGTTAATGGATTGTATTGTCATTGATGTCAACTTGATATAATCTGATCGGTCATATAAAAAGTGTCAAAAAGTTTAGAGAATTAGAGAGATAAAGAGTACATACTTTCACTAATGCATAAAAGATCAACATTCACTAAGTGACTAAAAACACCGATAGACAGAGAAACCCAAAAGTAAAAGTCACAGTAATGCCCAAGGAAGAAACCCAACAAGCATTACTGATGAGCAGAATCACAAGAATTATTGATCATTAGAACTTCATAGTGATGCCCAAAGGATAGACAACCCCAACAGACAAACAACCCCGATGGAGTTGCCCGAGGAGAACTGAAGTGTTGACCGAAGCTATCAAAAATTTAAACACTGAAGTTGAATGAAGTTCATAAACGAAAAAAATACTTAGCTGGCAAGAGCCTAAGATAGAGTTAAGTGTTTGTTGACATTGTTTTCATTAACAAGTTAAAACCAGAGATAAGTAAAATATTTAAAGCTATTTTATCCAGTTGTCATGGAGAAATCTATGGGATAAAACTTAAGTAAAGCTTTAAAGAAAGATTGGCTAAGATTTCTTATCTCGCCAAGAACAAGAAAATCAAGAATTGAGAAACGGTGATATCATGTCTATGAAGAGACAATCTAATTCATTATGAATTAATGGAAGTGAAGAGAGAAAGAAGATGCTGAAGAGAAATTGATGAAGAAAAAATTCATACAGTCCTGATCAATCAACTTGAGGAAAGAGCTAAAGATTTATGTGGACACCAAGCAACAAAGAAGAAAAACATCACTGAACAGAAAGAAGTGGATAAAAGGTATTGAAAATATATACATTGGTCATAAAGGTATAATGAGATTACAATAGATCTAAAAATCTTCAAGTCTAAGTTGTATGTGTGAACATATCATTTATTGTTTTAGTTTAACCATTGGATCATAAAGTCTCTTAACCGAGCAGGACTTAACAATCCTTTCTATATTGAGATACAAGTTTGATCATGAAGATAACATGAGATGCCAGATACCATTTGACAAACTATACTGGGTTTGGTCATAGAAGGTAGCATAGAGATGCCCGATATCAAGTGACAAACTAATCTATTTAAATCCTCTAACAAGGTCACACCTAACAATGTGTTTGTAACCTTTAACAGGGTTGGATCTTCACTGAGCTCACTCTAGAAGAGTGAGAATTTTGGGTTACCGGTCCCAAGTGTTTTTCCCTAAACAGGGTTTCCACGTTAAAAATCCATGTGTCAATGTGTTTATGATTCATTACATTAGTGTTTTGAATTACACACAACTAATATAGATTGATCGGTATACACTAAGCAATTTATTGTTTTTTTGGTAAATGAAAGACTGCTAATCAGTAAATAGTAAGAATAAGGTTTAACAATGAACTGTGAGAAGTAGTTATTTGTTAAGATTGTTTGAAGGCATTCATCTTGTAGGACTGAAGATAACTAGAGGTTTAATATTGTGGTACTAAGTTTTTGGGTTGATTAATTGGAATATTTTTGAGGCCACTGATTCACATTCACCCCCCCTCTCAGTTATTTTAACACAATTGACCTTAGTTTGTGTGATTGAAGAAACCTAGTTAAAATTTCCCTTGAAATCAAAAATATGATTGATCTAGTTTTTTTAGCTTCATTCTACCCCCTTTGAACTTTTGGAGTTTAACAATGTCCATAGTACAAGTGAATGTTTTTTGGCTTTGATTCACCATGCTACTCTGAAGAAATATTTATTTGAAATATAAAATGGTCAATTTAGCAAGATGATACTAATGACAAGACCCCTTAACTACATCCCAAAACTAGAAAACAATAAGGAAAATAAACCTATCAGTACCATGTTGAGGGTTCTGGGACTAAGAAGACCTGATTATCATTGGCCTTGGTTAGTGAGACTAATAAATCTTAGTTACCATTGTCCTTGAAATCCAAATGATGATTGATGGTAATAGCATATGTGCATCTACACAACATTCTTTCAATATAACATGGTCTTGTATGAATTCAAAACTTGACTAACACTATCACTAGGAATTGTCATCTTCACTAGAGATTTCTATGTCCATAGTAAAATGTTGATGCATCATTTGAAAAATCAATGGCTAGTTTATAAATAACCACCATCCTCTATACTAGATCAATTGAAGTATCAAATGAAAAATTTCACGTGGCTTTATTGGTTCAACTACACCACACTCAAATTATATTCTCTAAGATCAACTTATATATAATTATCTATGAACATAATTCTTACCCCTCCATTTGGTTGAAGTGCTAGTATATGTGAGTTTAAGCACATACACATACCTTATGAAAAATATTTAAATTAAGTATAATTTTAAATATCAAATACTTTTATATGATGGATTGGATCAATGAATTATTGGTGAATATTGTAAAATTAATTTGTGTTAATAATAGAAATGTGATGATTAGGGTCTTTGATTCTAAATTGGATCACTATTCATTTTGGTTGATTTCACATATTGATAAAAATAGAATTTCAAAATTGATAATGAATTTGAGGTCAAAGGTTGCCAAGGTGACTGTATTTTGAGATTCTATGTGTAGGGCATTTTTTCACCTACATTTGTATATCAATCGTTTGATTTCGTCCTAAAAAAATAGAACTTTGGCACCAACATAACTTTCTGTCTTGATGTATATCTAAAGTAAAGAAATATGGGTAGTGCTAAGTTGTATTGTTAGGATCTTCAATGCAAATATCGAGTCTTAAGACTTCCTTGGACCTCCGTTAGGCCTAGAATTTTAGTTAGTATTAATACATAGAGACATAAGAGTGTGGGAAAATATTTTGATGTGTTGTTATATTTGATATCATTGGCTGATTATTTAATTATTTTAAATCCCAATGCAAATAAATGCATGTCTAGTTCAAAGATATATTTATGATGTACCTTATCAATGAATGTTCATTATTGGTTGTTGATTGTTTTTTGTGTAGTGGTGTGATAGTAAAAAATGATAATATATGTTAAATTTGTATAAAGGATAAATCTCTTGTAATCTATTGATAAGTTAACCTATTATACAAAAATGAAAAAAATTTCAAGTGTCTTACAATATTATCTTTGTATATGCAACCCTAGATACATAATTCAAAAATTCAAGCACCTGTATTAATAGTTGATCGTTAATCTCCAAATATTATAATTTTTAATTTTTTTGAAATGAAGGTTTGATTGTACCCATGACATCTAAGGGATAAATGCACATTTATGCTCCAATTCACTATAGAAAAGATAAAATAAAGTGGGGTCACGCACATTCTAGAGAAAAATATATTATATGTTAGTTTGTTTGATTGAGTAATAAGTTTGTGAGATCACCAAATATTCAAATTATTCACTAAATTCATTACTCGGTAACATCTACCCAAAGTATCATAAAATAGGATAGGAAAAGTATAAGTTTGTGAATTTTCTCCTCCATATTCCCCCACGATATGGTGTATATGAAAATACAAGTGCATAGACATGTTAGAGTACAAACATACAAAAAATAACTTGTGATAAAATAAGTATAAAATTTAATCTTTAATTTATAAAATTTAAGTAACTTAAATAAATATGTTTCCCTTATGAGATTGTGTGAATTATATGTACTACAAAGGAATACACATAAATTAAATAGGAAAGTAAATTTTTGAACAAAAACTTATTTAAAAAGTAAATAGGAAAAGTAATTATGATATGTAAATTTATGCATATTAGAAAATTCATGATCGATATGTACTTACCAATGAAGTTGATCAATGTATTGGATATTATATTGAAATATGCTCACATCTCTTTTCCTTATAAGAGGAAGTATAAACACATGAAACCTACAGAGAAAAATAAATCCTTACCCCATAAGGAGGCATGGTCAAGTGAAAGGATGCAAAAAAAAAAAAACATTCCATGTCATGATGATAAACATGTAAAAAAGAAAATAATATTACAATAAAAATGTCATTTTACATGGACTCAAAATTATTTTCCGTTAGAAATGAGTGGACCCATTGAGTATATCCTAAGGTGCTATCATTGTAAAAGTAATAACGACACTAAATCATAATTTGAACAACCTTTTTATAAATAAAATTCTTGTATAAAGATGACATTTTTTAGAACCCGCATCATTAAGTACTAATGTAACCCTAATTGTTGAATATATACATTATTGTAAAGAAGAAAATATTGATAGGGTTTTGAACAATAGAGATTTGATCATAAAAGTGACCCTATGATCATATTATCTATTTACATTTAATTGAATTTGATAAGGGGTGTAAATCTAGAAATGTTTTGCAAAGAATAGTGGAGTAAAATATATACCTTTGGAAAAGAACCTACTGAAAACCCTATTAGACCGTCTCAGAAACTGTAGATTTATGTGCACCTAAACAAAAACTATGAGATCTACAAAACCCAAAAATATTTTTTTATTATGAGAAAGGTCGATTTTGACCTAGTTCAGAATGTCAACCTTGACCCAAAATTTCTGATTGTGACCTAGGTCAGGGTTGAGGTTTTCCTTGACCTAGGTCAAGGTCAACCTCGACATCAAAACATCACCCTTGACCCTAAAAATTTGACCTGGACCTGCACATCTCCGACGGAAAATCTGCTCGCGGATCCCGAAAGTTTGTCGAAAAGGGTATCCAGATCTACACTTTAATTCATTGTCCCGAACCTGTACCTATAAGAAAAAAAGGTTTGTTTGTTGGGGGGGAGGGGTTTGCCTTGGTCAAACCCCGGTTTTGGAATTAACCTTATAATCAAATTGAAATTGCATAAGTAAACAAAGTAAATAGAAAAATTCACCTTGCTTGTATAGAAGTTCTTGTGGTGGATTCAAACCTGTGGATCCACAAGTATCTATGCACCAAATGGATGTAGAATTTAGAATGTAGAATGACTCAAATCAATTTCGCGTAGATTTTCAACACCAATCTTGAATGGATCTTGGAAGAGGAAGAGGCTTGGAGGAATGTGGACGGAGAAATCTTCAATAAGAGGGCTCCATGGAGTTTGAATCCTTCAATGACTACCAATGGATCTCCTTGATGAATTGGATGCTTGAATGCTTGAGAGTATATGCTTGCTTCAAATCTTTCTTCTTGACTTGTCTCTTCAAGTCTTGAGCACTTGTGATTATGCTTGATGATGGTTGCTTGTGGTTAAAGAAAATGAGAGGAGATTCAAGCTTCCTTTTATAACAATCTAGGGCACAATATTCTAGAGAGGCTGACATAGGAGATTTAAATTCCCATTAGACCTATACCCTTAGAAGTGGACCTATATTAAATATAATTTAAGAGTCATCATTTCGGAACCCAAAACAACCGACCCGAAAGAGGGAATTAAACTTTTCTAAAGCCTGAGATCCTGAAATCTTGGAAATCTAGGATTTGGACCAAAAGTCAAAAAAAGGTCAATTGTGACCTAGGTCAAGGGTGAGGTCAAACTTGACCCAGAAAGGTCGATTTTGACCCTGAGGTCAAAAATCTCAATTTTTAGTTTTGGATGTCAGAAACAGGCTGGAAAAGTGGGAAATGGGGTAGAATAGGGGAAAAATCCAGATCCAAGTCAGAGAGCCACTTAAGGTTCTTGACATGACCACAAACCACTTACTCGGAAGGCTAAACTAGTCTACAATGGAAGTGCTTCCATTTTCTAACTATACATTTAGCCCCCACTTTAGCAAGAGTATGGACTCAATGCAAACTCTTGGTAAAGGAGATCATGAAGAAAAGATAATCTTATTGAAATAAAAAGGGACAAAGGAATCCTTAAGCCCCCAGGGAATTAATTATTTATCAACCCTAAGATCACAATAAGAGAGACATCACCGGTCAAAGACAAAAAGAGAGAGGAGAGTGGTTAGCTCGCCCAGTAAGATGTGTGTATCTCACTGTGAACCACAGAAAGGATAGGATGGCCCATCAAGAAAGCACTTGATAGTCACCCCATAAAGTTGTGCAACTTTTGGTGGCTTTTTTCATGTATGTAGTGAATATTCTAATGGCTTTTATGAAGTACCCATGGATCCATATCCTTATATCACCATGGAATACATTTGTAAATGTGTATCTCTTTAGGATTTAGAAACTTATGTGCATTACCTTCCGAGGATTTAGCATATTGAATTTAATTGAATGTGTATCTCTTTAGGATTTAGCAACTTATGTGTGTTACGTTCAGAGGATTTAGCATGCTGCAAAACAAAAGGTTAGAAAAATGCATAATATAAAATGAGGGAGACCGTATATATGCCCCCCTCCTTAAGATGGCAAAGTACATACTATTTTGACATGTTAAAGAAAGAAAAGAACAAGGATAAATCCTTCTTCAACATCAAGACAATATCCATAGACAACACCCAGTCCAAGCCAAGAAGGTCACAACTCCTGTGAGGCCATGGAAGGGACAAATGCGAAGAGATATCATGCAAGAAGTAAAAAAGTAACCCTTGTGAGGGATAACACAATATTCAGTTTTCAAGGTGAGAGATTTATCAACCATGGAAACCCAATGTCAAACAAAGAAATAGGTTATGATCAAGGAGATAGATCCTCAATGCAAACCAAATTTTTTTTTATGTATGTTGGATATCACATAATAGATAAATATTGCTTAACCAAGGGAAAATTGAATCCTATAAAGACAGAAAAGAAGGATATGGCATGGGAACAAGGATGAAAGGGGATATATTATATCACTAAAAAAACTATGCAAGACAATGAGCCCCCAAAGATTAAGCTAACATTGTTTACATAATGTAGAGTTCCATAATAGGAACATTAAGGTTATTTAGAGAAAATAGGATTGAAATATAACTCATTGCCACATGTTAAATAAATAAATTTACTATCAATGAGCTGCCTAATCTTATAATGTAAGGCTTGACATTAATTAGTAGAGTGATCATGAAATCTATGATATAAACAAAAAGGAAGAGTCTTCAAGTGTGGACTATGTTTCTTTTTGTGTTTAGGTTTAGTAATCATCTTAGCACGAAGGAGTTTAGGAAAAAATTCTTCTTGGTCAAATTCCTTCATAGTATCATCATGTTTTGAAGTGTTATTTGAGATGTTGGTAACATTGATGTGTTGTTGAGGATTAAATCCCAATCAATAAGAATGTTCATGCCCCACATTCTGTAAGGGCATTTGAATTCCCTGTTTATGCTTACCACATCCTTGACCATGGAATCCTTGTTTAACTAGTAAATGATAACCAGGACCATAACAAGAAGCCATATCAGAAGGATTCAATGGAACTTTAGTAGTCACTATGTAATCATTAGTAGGTTTGATAGATTCATAGTGGGTAGAAGCAGCTACAAAGTGATTATGAAGATAATGAAAAGTAGAAGCAAAGACTATTTGTTCAAACTCTCTTTGTGGCTTCATAAAATCAAGATTTGAAACTTTATATTCTCCAATAAAAGTAGGATTAAAATTCAAGGTTTCCCAATCATCTCTAGGAAGATCATTAGAGGAAGAAGGATTACTATTAGGAATAAGAGCATTGTGGGGTTGACTATGCAAATAATGATTTGGTGCATCATCCACATGAAGTGTATACACAATGTTGTTGTGAATAAACTTGACTTTACGGTGAAGGGTGGAAGGAACATCATGCATCTCATGCAACCAAGGTCTACCCAAAAGGAGTTTATAATTAAGAGGTCTAGGAATAACATAAAAAGGAGTATTCAGGATGACTGGACCTACTTTGATAGGTAAGGTAATGATGCCCAAAGTGTTCTTATCAATGTTATCAAAGCCACGTATAGGATCATTATCAGGTTGAATAGTTGAAAGATCGACTTTAATTGATTTGAGCATGTCCATGCTACAAATATTAAGCCCAGATCCATTATCAATAAAGGTCCTATGAATGATACTCTTATTGATAGTAATAGAAACCGTAAGGGCATCATATTGCTTCTGAACTTCTTTAGAAGGTAAATCCTTTTGATTAAATATAATGTCAGGAGGACCCGGGGTAACATGCATGCATTGTAAGAAGGAATTAATGTTCTCTTGATTAGGAGGTGGAGTGGGAAGAGTTTTTAGAGCTTTTTGCAAGGCTTCATGGTAGGTAGGTGAAGTTTGAAGAAGCTCCCATAAAGAAATCTTGGTAGGGGTATTGCGCAATTGGTTTATCATATCATACTCCATGCTAGGAAGATGGGGTGGAGGAGGAAGAATGGGTTGAGAAGGTAGTAAAGAAGTAGGAACCACCAGATTAGGTTGAGGGTTATTCCTTGTACGATAGGTGTGAGCTATCAAATATTTATCATTGAAAGACTCTAAAGATTCCATAGGTTTACCTTTCATAGTAATGTGAGGACAACCTTTGACAGTCAACAAGGGTTTTGGATAAACCATGTTTGTTGTCTCAACACTATGAATAGATTCACAAGAAGGAAGAAAAGAAGACATGCTAGGAGGAGATGAGGTAGGATCTTGATTCTCCATAAGATCATCACTAAGAAGGAGAGCATTAAGGGAATTCATATCATTCTCCACCAATGCCTCATCACTAGAAGGAATCCCAAATGGAGGTAAAGCATATATAATG
>MU224810.1:0-25037 GCA_018584345.1 Thuja plicata | reverse complement strand
AGTCTTATAGGATCCATTATCCTCTTAGCATGAATGTTTTTTTGAGTATAATTGGTTATTCTTTCTACATTCTATCCTTATAACTTCCTACACTCATGATATTCTTTCTAGGACATCTGTTTTGTAAAGATATCTCTTATTTTTATAACTTTGTTGATATAATTTAATATATCCGTTGCCGTCATCTCTAGGGGGCAAGGTATTTTCTCCTTCTACCTCTATCTAAGGATCTACTTTCCTTAGCTTAGTGGCACTTTTTTATGTTACAAACATTATTTTCCTTATAAAGATCTATGTTTTGACCATTGATACCCCCTTATTTGAGAGGTGATTGTCCTAGGTCATTACCTCTTCTTTATTTTGCAAATTATGTTCTTTATAAACTCTTGCCCTTGCTTCTTGGTTAGATTTTGTTATCCTTCATTCCAAGATTCCTCATCCTCTTCATTGTAAGGAGCTTGATGGTGGAATCTTGGGTCCCTCTTGCTTTTCGAAGATGACATTTTATCCTAAGCACTCATCTCTGGTAGGGCTCTTGTTGATAAGATCTCTTCCTCTTTGAGGATCCTTTTTCCATAAGCGACATATATATTTCATGATTATCTATGTTCTTATATGTAAGGGTCAATACTCTTCACTAAGAATATGGTGTACATTGTTGTAAAGCGGGATATCTCCTTACCTTGTAAAGTAGGTATCCTCTTCCTCTTCCTTATCCTGCCTAGTGGATAGCCATGATAAGGAGAGGGGCATATGTAGGGTCTCCCTTGTACTATAGTTTACATTTATTTACATTTTTCAGCATGCTAAATCCTTGGAAGGTAACGCACATAAGTTACTAAATCCTAAAGAGACATGCGTTTTTACTTTTATTTTTGCTAAATCCTTGGAAGGTAACGCACATAAGTTGCTAAATCCTGAAGAGACATGCATTTTTACTTTTATGTGTGCTAAATCCTTGGAAGGTAGCACACATAAGTTGCTAAATCCTAAAAAGATACACACCCTTTTTATTTTTTTCAATATGCTAAATCCTTGAAAGGTAACACACATAAGTTGCTAAATCCTGAATGGACACACATTTTATATTCCATTGTGATACAAGAATGTGGATCTATAGATATTTTCAAAAGCCATCAGAAGACACATTTACAATTACAAGCACATTTTATGGGTGAACCTATTGGGGGCTCTCCCTCCTTGGTGATTCATAGTAAGGTGGGCATCTTACTAGGTGAGGTAATCACTTTCTCTTTTCTCTCTTTCACTATCATACTAGTAGGATTAGATCATGAAGCTATGTTATCTATGGTGTTGCTCTTGTCTTACTTATGTGTTCATATATGTTTTCTATGATTAATTTCTCTTTATCTTCCATATCTTTATGAATGAATGTTGATTTAGAATCCTTTGTCTAAGGACTCATGTCCCTGACTTAGTGATATTCTACTTTGTTGCAATCCACCAGTTTTTTTCTTCTAACTTTACCGTGAGCACATTCGATTTCCGTACTCCCGCTAAAGTGGGGGCTTAATGTATCATCTTAAAATGGAAGCACTTCCATGTTAAGAGAGTTTATCCCTCCTTAGGGGATTTTTTTTACCTCCATCATATCATCCTCCCATTTTTGCATCAACTCCTGCTTATGTGCCTGTTCAGGACCCTGATTGGGCCTCTCCGGGCACCTCCTACCCCACCTCGCATATTTTCTAGGGGTTCTGGCCACCTGGGTCAAGGTCGACCTTGACCTTGACCTAGGTTAGGGTTTACCTCAACCCTAACCTAGGTTAGGTTCAACCTTGACCCTGACTAGGTTCCCCCTTTCAAAACTAGAAACTTGTCGGCTGCCAGGGGTCATCCAAAATTTAGTTTTCCCGCTTCTGGGTCGGCTGTTTCGGGTTCTAAAGTGTTGATTCCTAAATTATATTTAATATAGGTCCTTTTCTAAGGGAATGGGTCTAATTGGAATTTAATTATCCTATATCGGCCTCCTTAGAAGATTTTTCCCTAGTTTCATATAAAAGGAAGCCTCTTTCTCTCATTTTCTCTAAGTCTTCTAAGTGCAAAAAGCTCTAATCAATACTTTTACAAGAAGAAAAGATCAAGCATCCATTGTTCTACATATTTCCAAGGTCCCAAGGTGTTCAAGTATTCCTCTCAAGAATTCAAGTTCTCCATTGAAGATCAAGGATTCAAGCTTTCAAGCCTTTGAAGGGATTAGGTGCAAACATTCAAGATTCATCATTCAAACCCTAGATCTAGCCATCATGGTGGTGTGATCTTCCTTCAAAAGCCTTTGTGCATCCTCAAGACTCATTCATCCTCTCTCCAAGGTGGATTTCAAGCATACAATCATAGAGGTTTATGGTTTCTAAAGTCCATGCTTTCATACTTACATATTCTCTTACATTTGAATTACAATTACATGTCTATTGAATATCATAGCTTCATTGTTAGATTCAATTCTACTACTTTCTAGCATTCTATACTTTATTGATTTCAAGGTTAATTCCTAAATCAGGGTTTAACTAAGGAAAACCCCTCCCCCACAACAAACAATCCTCTTTTTCTTGTAGGTATAGGTTTAGAATTGCAGATTTGAGACCAGATCTAGATACCCTTTTCAGCTTTCTTTTGAACGGTGTGAACAAATTTTCTGTCAGACATATGTAGGTCAGGGTTGACATTATTGGGTCAGGGTTGACATTTGTGGGTCAAGGTTGACCTTTTTCATAAGAAAACATTGGAATGGAAAAACATTTATTGGTTTTGTTCGTCTCTGCATTCTGGTTTGGGATCAACTGTCATATTTTCCAAAAATAGTCTATAGACCTCAAAAAACATCATTATGTGATCTGCAACTTTCTAAGGTTGGTTCTTCTTTCTATCCTTTTCAATTACTATAATCAAACATATTCATTTAATCAATTCATAGAATTTAAGATCCCCTTCTTTGTTCTTTTTTCCAAATAGTTGATTCATTTGTGCATTAGCCCTTCCTTTGGGTTGATCAAATTGGATCTTCCATTTGTGCATTTGAGGATAGAAAAAGAGCATCTTATCTTCTCCTTAATCACAATTGCAACACACAATCAATATAATTCAATTAAATGTAAAGTAGGGTTAAGGAAATCAATATACTCTAAGCAAATCAAACAACAATTAACAAATAATCTCCTTACCCCATTTTTATATCTTTACAATAATAAATCTCACCAAAGAAGTGATGATGCAACATCAAAAAAGGACAACATGACTAATGGTGATATGTTGTATGATCCTCAAGGTACATATTTGTGAATGAGGCACCTTTTACAATAGTTAAATCGAGAAGTAGGCATAAAAAGAATCCTCCTATGCCAATGGTTAATACTAGGAATAGATTAATGGAAGATTGCAACATGGATTCCAAAGGGGTAGGTAGGTGTTCTTCTATTCAGACTTATGAAAAGATGAGCAAAGTTGATTTTGTTGATGGTTTGTAGAGGACTCTTCCAGAGATAGGTGTGTCTATCTCTCCTCCCTTATTTAGATGAAGATTATTTCTTGGAATATAAGGGGATTGAATCACCCCCATAAGTATTCTCTATTATCTATTCTGATAAGAGAGATAAAACCAGATATTTGTCTTATACAGGAAACTAAGATGCTTAAAACAAAGATTGTTAATGTTAAACAAGCCTTTTTTAAGGATGCTTATATTCATTGTGCTGACTTGGACATAGCTTCATGTAGATTGATGAACTTTTAGAACCCAAGGTTAGTTAAAGTTGAAATTATCTTCTCTTCCTCCAATCATATTACTACTAGGTTTGATCACTTGAGTGATGGATCCTATTGGGTGGTATCAAATATTAATACCCCTAATAATAAATTTTCTAGGAGATTACTCTGGGATTCCTTATCCTCTTTCAGATCCCTATTTGGTAACAACATGTGGTTACTCATGGGAGATTTTAATACTCTGATTTTTAGCACTAATAAAAAAGGTGGAGCTATTATTGTGCTACATAATAGTCAAGACTAGCTTTCCTTGATTAATGCTCAGATCCTTTTTGATCTTGACCTACAGGCCTCTTTTACTTGGTCAAATAGATGGTTGGGAGAGGATTTAATTTAACTAATATTGGATTGGGATTTAGTAATCCCAAACAAGTTGAATCTTTATGTGTGTAGAATTTTGTCTTTATCTCACATTGGGTCAAATCATTTCTCTGTCTCTTTTACTACTAGTAAAGCTTGTAGAAATAAGAATTTACCTTTTAGATTTGAGAAAATGTGGACCTTGAATCCTGACCTTCAAAACAAAATTGAACATTGACCTACTCTTCTTATATTCAGGGCACTGATATATATCATGTTGTGAAAAATATTGTTGGTGTTAAGTCAAATATTCAAAAAATATAATAAATCATCTTTTGGTCATATTTTAATATACTAAAGAATGAATTATATGGCTATAATATATAAAATTGTATGTGATATGATGAGAAAGTGTATAGGGAGATATGAAAATGTATATAATGGAAGAAATGGTGTTTGTGTTGTATTTAAAGATTTTGGGGGAAGATAAGATTATCCTCCTAGCCCCAAATTTCACAAAGGAAAGATCCACTTTGATCAACCATAAGAAAATGCTTAATGCACAAATGCATCAATCGATCAGAAATAAGAAGAAAGAAGAAAGCATTACATTCTTGAATTATGGATGAAGAGTATGTAATAGATTTGAATTGATTAAAACCTTAATTGAAATGAATTGAAGACAAGCACTAACCTCAAAATATAGTAGATCTGGAAATTATTGTTTTCTGGTGTCTGTATCAAGTTTCAGGAAATTCTGCAATCGGATCTAAAACAGAAACATAGAGATGGAGAAAACCTAGAAATATTTTCCTTTTCTGAGTCAATTTGACCTTGACCCAAATTCCAGGGCACAATTGTACCCCAAAATGTTGACCTTGACCTGCACAGCTCCGACAAAAATTCTTTTCATGGATCCTAAAAGTTTGCCAAAAGGCGTATCTAAATCTACTCTGTAATTCATTGTCTTGTACCTATACCTACAATAAAAATGGTTTTTTGTTGTTGGGGGGAGGATTTTTCCTTGGTCAAACCCCACTTTTGGAATTAACCTTAAAATACAATTGAAATTGTAGAGATAGACAAAGTAAATAAAAAAATTCACCTTGCATGTATTGAAACCCTTGTGGAGGATTCAAATCCTTGGATCCACAAGTATGTATGCTCCAAATGAATTTATAATGTAGAATTTAGGATGTAGGATGTCTCAAATCAATTTATTTTAGATCTTCAACACCAATCTTGAATAGATCTTGGAATAGGAAGGGACTTGCATGGATGTGGATGGAGAAATCTTCAACAAGAGGGCTCCATAAAGCTTGAATCCTACAATGGCTACCAATGGATATCCTCAATGAATTAAATTATTGAATAGTTTTGATATTAGATGATCACATCAATGGATTATGCACCTTAGGCTTCAATTATTTTCAATTTTCAAGTCTTGTCTTTTCGTCTTTTCAAGTCTTAGAGAAAATGAGAGGAGAAAGCTTCCTTGTATACAAATCTAGGGCACAATCTTCTAGAGAGGTCTACATAGGAGAATTAAATTCCAATTAGACCTATACCCATAGAATTGGACCTATATTAAATATAATTTCAAGAGTCATTACTTTAGAACCCGAAACAGCTGACCCGGAAGCGGGAATTAAATCTTTCTGAAGCCCGACATCCAGAAACCCTGAAAACTTGAAATTTGGACCCTAGGTTAGGGTCAAGGTCAAATCTGACCTAGCTCAGGGTCGAGGTCAACCTTGACCTAGGTTAGGGTTGAGTTTGAACTTGACCCCGAGGTCAAAAACCTCAAAGTTGCAGAGTAGGATGCCAGAAACAGGCCGGAGAGAAGTGGAAAATTGGCCAGGACAGGGGGAAAAGTCAAATCCAAGTCAAATACCCATTCAAGCTGTTTGAAATGACCCAAAACCACTTAATCAAAGGGATAAACCAGTCCAAAATGGAATTGTTTCCATTTTTTGATGATACATTTAGCCCCCACTTTAGCAAGAGTATGGACTCGATGAAAACTCTTGGTAAAGGAGGTCATAAAGAAAGAATAATCTTACTGAAATCAAAGGAAAAAAATAATCCTCAAGCCCCCAGGAAATCAAGTCTTTTTCAACCCCAATATTACGATAAGTGAGACATCACCAGTCAAAGAAAAAGAGAGAGAGGGTGTGATTACCTCGCCCATTGAGAACCTATGTCCCATAGTGAATCACACAAGGAAAAAGTGCAACTGGAAAGATGGAGTTGAACCGCCTAGTGAATGTGGCTATTCACTAGTCAACCCATCAAGGATTTACCCTTAGGAATATTCTATTCCAAAAGAGCAAAGCCAAAACATAGAGAGATCCAGTCTTAAGGACACCTTCCATCCTTAAGGGATCAAAACATTGTAAATTGAAACTAGAGGGATCAAGAGATAATATAAGGTAAAAATCCATGCTTTAAGGATTAGTATCTAATCCATAAATGGAGAAAAAAGTTGTAAGTTTTGAAAATATTTTAAAAGTGCATGTGTGCAAAAAGTGAGTAGAGCGTATGCCCCCATATTAAAGTCATTGCTAACACTTTAATAAGATCAATAGCTTTAACGGAAACATAAACAAATTCACTGATTATGTTTTCACTATGAGATGCCCCCAAGCGAAGAGAAATCAAGGGAAATGCCACATAAACATACAGAGAGCACAGAAGGGATCTACCTACCGTGGGGTCAGTATGATCATAACATTATATATATATATATATATATATATATATATATATATATATATATATATATTATTGCAAATAAATTGACATCATTCCCTAAATAAAGTAGAACTACAATCACAATGGAGGAAAAAAATGCAAGAGTTACAAAGAAGAGTTTTTTTGGACCACAACATGGAGACCATAAAGAATCAGTGCTACCATGTCGCTAATCCAAGCAGACTACACAAGGAACATATTTACAAATAATAGAACAGGTACAACATAACATGAAAATAATATATAGAAGAATAGAGATACATATATAGGAATTGTACAACAAGTCTGATTCCTTTATCACCTTGCACCAACAAAGTAACAAGGGTCGTATAAAAGAATCTAACAAACATTTAGAAAACACAGTAGAGGAGAAGCACAATACAACAAGAAAACACATAAAAGGATACCATGAAGGAGAATCCAATCAAGTGCATCACCTACTCTCCCTATCTCGGTTTATATTATTTAGAGAAGGTGGGAAACTTGCAAGAGGAACTATATCCAACATAGTAGGAGTAATCGTTGGTTCCAAACAAGGATCCTCTTGAGAATTGCGATGATCGATACTAGGTGTAATTATCAGTTGTCTGTAAAGCATATGAGGTAAATCAGTATCAATATCAATAGTCTCATATTCATCATTAGCATCAATAGGATCATCAAGAGTATCTTCTTCATCAAGATTAATCGAAATAGAGTCTAAGATGTGAATAGAATCATCATAATCATTCATCTTAACATCATTATTAACATTAACTTCTTCCAACACATCAGGCATAAGCTGGTCAAAAGAAGGTAGAGAATTTTAAAGAATAGAGGCATGAGCCCTAGCTTTAGCCTGATGCTTCTTACGACATTCATTGGCAGATTTGTTACATTTTTTATTGTTTGAAATATGTTGAGAACTAGGAGGAACAACAACCGGTTCCTTCACAGGTTCTATAGGAGGAATCTAAAAAGCAACACTAGGAGTTTGATTAACAGAACTAGAAATAATGGATAAAGGAGGTATGGAAGGCATGAGCAAATACAATGGTTAAGATATATCTGAGGCATGTTTAACTAAATAATCTTGCAATGTTTATGTTAAGGCCTTGAAATATCACCCTAACTTAGGCATTAGGGCATAATAATATCTCATGGTAACAATGGAAACCTTCCTGAGTTGTGGGTACCTTTGATTAGGAAGGAATCTCTAGATTCTAGGTCAGTTCCTATTGGATTTGGTATATCACTTATGACTGGCTCTCTAATTGGGAAAAGGGAAAAAGGGATAACTTGAAAAATGAATAAATAAAATGGGGCAATACACCAAACTAGATTTAGACTAATCATAACTTAAAACAAGGATCAACATAACACATGCTATTGAGATTTGCAATACAAATTCACTTTTCAATGTATAGGTTGAGGGTTTGCACCATAAATAATGATCTTCCAATAGACATACAATCTCTGCAAAAGGTTATATTTTGATAACTGAGAGAAGGAATTGGATTAATTCACTAATCTATGCTATAAAAAACATTACATAAAATGCAGAAATGGAGAAGAGAATTGATATCAAAACTCAAACAAATATGTGAATAATGGGAGCACCTACTTTATTTTCTTCAAAAATCTTCAATGGTAACATGCCAAGATGCAAAGCATGCCAAGGAACAAGATAAATTCACTTGAACACTATAATGCCTCAAAAACTGAACCTCTGGTTACAAAATGTGTGCAAAAAATGCAAAGGGACTAGTATGTCCACTAAAAAAATTCTCCAAGAAATTTTGAACCCTTAAAACTGACTATAAAGTCAAAATATATACCCTAAATGAACCGTTCAAGCCAATTTCAAAAATCAGCTTCTCCCTCTAAAATACTCCTCTAATCAAGCTAGAAAACCCTAAATAATATGCATAATATGTGCCTTAGCCCATGCCTCTAATGTTGACCTTTTTAAAAAAATACATATTTCCTTTTAACCACATAACCAACATATATGACATCATACACAAAAACCCTAACCTCAAAATATATCTCCTAAACCCATGCCTCTTGACATACCCTAGGGTCAACATGACTGATACTATGCAGTGACAACTCTTAATCAAAGAGTAAAATATCTCCAATGTGGCATAAGTTGGTGCTTGTGGAACTCTTGTCGTGTCACTTTGAAACCCAAGACTCTTGTTGTCATACACTGCAGTTTTGAATAGCATTTACTACATTCACTATACTCAGACTCCATAAGTTATCGATTTACATTTGTGTTTTGGTTATTGCATCATTTTTATTTGGTTAAAAATTAGGGTTTGAAACCCTAACCATGTGGCATCGTTCATGCTGAAACTATGGCGATTAATTTGGTTTGTCTTCTGCTTCACTGTCATCAAGGTTTTGTGCTAGAGTTCATCATCATGAACTGGGACTTGGGCTATTTATTTGAAGCTCCTCTCTATGATTATGGCAATTGGGTTTGAGCATGAAGCTCGGGATCTTGACATGGAGTTCTTTTGTTGATCTGAAGCTTGGCTTTTGATATGGGTTTTAAGATAGAGCTCGGGCTCCAATCTAGTTTCATCTCTCATGGCACTTGGTTTTTAATCCTTACATCTTGGTTATTAAACTCTAGATAAGTGATCTCTATCTTCTCTTTCCACCCTTCTAGCTGTTAATGTCATTGTTGAACTACCCAGCTTAAAAGCTTGAGTTGCACTGTTGAATCACCTTCACGATTTTCCTTAGTTCACTACAATGATTTGGGTTTTCTCTTGTATGTAACTCTTGTTTTATCTATTTCCTTAAATATTTTAAAGTTCAAGTTGTTAATGTCCTACTCTATAGTCTCCTTCACTAGATGTTTACTTACAGTTGACTTGGGGTTTTCTCATCTTGCATTTAAAAGATACTTCTGTTTGAAATATTTCTTTTGAGATGTGGCTTTAAAGGCTCGTTCATCTATAGTCTCCTTTATCTACAGTCTCCTTGTCTTCTTTATTTCAACTTGGGTCTTTTCCTTGCTTTGTTGTCAATAGTGACCATCATGTTTTCTTTTGATGTCCTTCTCTCTATCGGGGCCGTGACTTGAATTGTGGTTTGATATTATTCAAATGTGTTTGTGTTAGAATAGTCCAAAGAGATAACTAAGAGGGGGGGGGGGTGAATCAGTTATTTGCAAGTTTAATTCTTTTTCTTCAATTAAATACAGAATAACATTAAGCATTAACACATTCAGATAACACAAGATAGAACACAACAACTTTGGTTATGGGGAAACCAAATAGGTTAAAACCCCCATGGGAATTAGCACCCACAAAGAACTGTACTTGAGTATAATTATCCCTGTTAGGAGATCTTGCAACCCTGTTAGGAGTTTTTCTTTACAATGCAATAACTACAGTGACCTAGTTAACGGTATAACCCTATTAGGAGTCTTACAAATAACCCTGTTAGGGGTGAGGACTCACTATCCAAAAAAGCTCACTGCTAAAATGATGAAGGCTGCAACCTTCAGTAAAACATATATGCACTATATCTGATAAATGAACTATTTGAGTAGACCTACTATCTTGATCAGTTCCAGTGTGTTGTATACTTCCACTTCTTCTTCACATTGATCTTTTCTTGATGAATGAAATGTATTTACTATCCCAAAACAACAAACATTTTGTTCTGTACTTTTTCTGTCTCTTTTCTTATCATTCACACTTAGCATTCACCAAATGAACTACTATAAGTATCTTCCCAAAAGATGTGATCTTTGTCAGCTTTAGGAGTCCCTTCAATACTTCTTTTTTCAGCCACATCAAGCACACGACCTGATTAGAATCACACAACCCAAACTGAATAGACGTGACACATCACAAAGTCAGCTCCACCAAATTAACTCCAACTTCACGATTCTGATAGAATATTTTTGGCGCCTTTAGATAATTATCTTTAACTCATAAATAAACATGAATAAAAACACACATATCCCATAAATAGGCACAACTCAAGAAATAATGTAATTACGTCAGCTCTTCACAGATAATCTTCAGTCACTGTAACTGCCATAACTGATTAACATAACTCAACTGAAACTTCATATCTGACTCAGTGTAAATGCACATAGCATCTAGAACATTTATACACTATGGAAATAAACATGCATAGCTCCAAAACATTTGTATTTATAAATGAATATAGAGCACCATTGTATATTATATGTTGTCATCAATGAAAAACATACAATCAACTATTTACACAGAGGCAAATCTCCAACAATCTCCCCCTTTGACATTGATGGAAACATATGATATCATCAACTCAAAGTGTCTTCCTTATTTTTACAATCTTCTCAATATCTTCATCAAAGGTTCCTCTTCACTGCTGCTGCTCTTTTGACTATATACTCCCCAATAGTTTATGCTCCCCCTTACTAATACTCCCCCTTTGACATCAATGGAAAAGGGTGCCAAACACTATTAGGCATAGGTACTACTCTAGAAGTAGAGTATTCAACCATTTATCAATCACCAAGGATTGATGTTCTTGTTGTAAGTTCTAATCAAACTCAGGAAAAGGAATTACTCTTAGCTTCTCCCTGAGATACTCAAAAGTATATTTTGATAACGACTTTGTAAAAATATCTGCTAATTGTTCTTTAGTGCTCACATAATCCAAGTTTACTTATTTGTCTACAAATTTTTCTATAGAAAGTGGTATTTGATCTCAATGTGTTTTGTCTTTGCGTGCATCACAGGGTTCTTTGACATATTGACAGTACTAGTGTTATCATAGTGAATAACAATGGGCTAATCAATCTAAATACCAAAGTCTTTAATCATCTATTTGATCCAAACCATTGTTGAAAAATTCAATGCTGCTGCAACATACTCAAATTTTTCTGTTGACTGAGAGATACAATTATGCTTTTCACTTGTCCAAGTGACCAACCTGTCTCTAAGAAATACTGCTCCTCCTTATGTACTCTTTGTGTCATCAACAAAACCTGCCCAATCAGCATTAGTATACACATGAAGTTGTATGTTCTCTGAGTTAGGATACCATAAACCATGTCTATAGTCCCTTTTAAGTATCTAAATATTATTTTTATTTCTATTAGGTGATTTTTCTTGGGTTCAGCTAGAAATCTTCTGACAATGCCAACTACATTAGAGATATCAAGTCTAGATTGAGTAAGATATATGATTTTTCCAATCATAGACTTGTATAGAGTCTTGTTAACTTCAATGGAATAATCATATTTATAAAGCTTGCTTCCTGTTATCATGGGGGTGCTTACTGGTTTGCAATCTTCCATTTTGAAAGTTTTCAATATCTCTTTTACATACTTAGACTGATTTATGAATATGCCTTTGTCTGTTTGTTTTACATTCAATCCAATAAAATATTTGATAGGTCCAATCATGCTCATTTCAAACTCACTTTTCATTTCTTTAGCAAATTCTGCACTAAGTTTGTCATTACCTCCAAAGATAATGTCATCAACAAAAATAGTAACGAGTAGTAATCCTTCATCTATCTCTCTTATGAATAAGTTATAGTCTGCTGCTCCTTTTCTGAATCCTATCTTTGTTAAGTAACCATCAAGTCTCTCATACCAAGCTCTTGAGGCCTGTCTAAGTCCACAAAGTGCTTTCTTTATTCTGCATACCATGTCTAGTTTGTCTGAAAGTTTGAATCCTTCACGCTTCTTTATGTAGACTTCTTTCTTCAAATCACCGTTTAGAAAAACTGACTTGACATCCATTTGATATAATTTGAAGTTATTGAATGTTTCATAGGCCAAAAACAACTTGATAGCTTCTAGTCTGGTCATAGGGGCAAATGTATCATTGTAGTCTATTCCTTCTCTCTGCACATATCCTTTACATACTAATCTTGCTTTGTTTCTCACCACTATGCCTTCTTCATTCATTTTGTTCCTGAATATCCACTTTGTTCCAATCACATTCTTATTATGAGGTCTAGGGACCAGTTCCCATGTATCATTCTTGATTATTTGATCTAATTCCTCTTGCATAGCACTTTGCCAATCTGAATCATTGCACACATCTTTTACACTTAAGGGTTCAATTTGTGAAAGTAAGCATACCTCTTCATCAACGATTGAACCTTTTTCTCTACATCTTGCCAAGACTTTAGTGCTATGATCTCCAATGATTTCTTCCTTAGAGTGGTATTTGGATGTGTATTTTGAGTTTTTAGGAGTGACACTTTCATCTATAGTATGTGATTCTTCTTCACTTGGTTCAGGATTGTTACATGAAACATCAATACAGTCAAACATTTCTTCAATAAATGTGTCCTGATTGATGGGTCTGGGCTCATGTTCAATCATGGGAGAACATTCATTATATATTTCTTGAATCATAAACTTCCCATCAATCTTGACATGAGTACTTTCAATGATCTTCTTCAATCTTAGATTAAAACATCTATAGGCTTTTCTTTTAGTAGAGTAACCAAGAAAAATACCTGCATCGCTTCTAGCATCAATCATGCCAATGCTATCATCTCTTTTGATGTAGCACTTGCTTCCAAAGATTCTAAATTATTTTACAGTAGGTACATTACCAAACCAAAGTTCATAAGGTTTCTTGTATGCGCCTAGTCTCAATTGTATTCTATTGATAGTATAGACTGTTGTATTGATTGCATCTCTCCAATAGGTATGGGAAACTTTTTCTTCAATCATGATAGTGTGTGTTGTGTCAAGTATTATTTTTTTCCTTCTTTCTACAATTCCATTCTGCTAAGGGGTTCTAGGTGCACTTAACTATCTTTTGATTCCATGTTCTTCGCAGTAATAATAAAAGTGGTCAGAGGTGAATTCTCCTCCTCTATCAGATCTCAGACATTTTATCTTCAATCCAGATTCATTCACAACCTTAGCTTTGAATGCTTTGAACTTTTCAAAAGCTTCAGATTTGTCTTTTAAGAATGCAACCCACATCATCCTTGAGAAATCATCAACAAACAAAATGAAATATATTTCTCCGTAGTATGATCTTGTTTGAGTAGGTCCACATAGGTCTGTATGTGTCAGATCTGATTTGTTTTCAGCAGAGTCTTGTTTACTCCTGAATGAGGTCCTCACATGCTTCCCCATCACACATTCCCTGCACATAATGTCAACTAGTCTTGCAATACTAGGAAGGTCTCTTACTACCTTTACATTACTTATCTTGCCTATGTTGTCAAAATTGATATGACAAAGTCTCTTGTGCCATAACCAACTGTCATCCACTTTTGCAACAAAACTTACTTCAGAGTTAAGCTGGAAAACATTACCTTTGGTCTTTGAACCTAATGCAATCATGTCTCCTTATTTATTGTTGATAATACAACTATTGTTCTTGAATTCCAACTGATATCCTTTGTCTAGTAGTTGTCCAACACTTTTTAAGTTATGATGCAAACCATCAACATAAAGAACATCATTTGTCTTGTTCTTTCCATCTAAGGTGATAGATCCTTTACCTAAGATAGGTTTGGGAGTGTTATCTCCAAATCTAACCATGCCACCTTTGTACTTTTCTAGATGTACCAATTTGTCTTTGTCTCCTGTCATGTGGTGTGAACATTCATTGTCAATGATCCAGTCAGTTCTGATGTCATCTTTCGAAACTAATGCTAACTCTTGTGCTTTTTCTTCATCTTCTTTGTCCATTTCTTCGAGCATCTTCTCAATGTCTTTAATGGCAACGAATCCAATTTCATATTCTCCTAAGTCATCATCAGTTACACCATTTTCATCATGATAGCATTCCTTAGTGTACTTGGGCTTGTAATCTGATCTGAACTTCTTGGCTCTTGTAGGACACTTGGATGCAAAGTGACCAACTTTGTTGCATGAGAAAAATTTGAATGGTACTTGTCCTTCATATTTCCCTTTACCTTTCCTTTCTTTCTTGGCAAGCATAGCAATGATTCCTTCTAGTTTTGTATCCACTTCTTCATTATTATTAGAGCTACTTATAGATTTCTTACTGTGGACTGAGGCTTTGAAAGTTGTCTCACTTTGAAGTTCTATTTTCAATCTTGATATCTCAAATGCAAATATTTTGCTAATCAGAGTTTCTCTTTTGAATTCCTTTGAGAATTGCATAGTTTCATCCAAGATGTTAATCTTGCTCTCATAGTTTGCTGTCAATGTGGTCATTAGTTTGTCCATTATATCATCCTCTGAAATTTCTCCACCATTATTCCTGATACCTGATACTACTTCATTAATCCTGTGATTGTAAGCTCTGATGTTTTCTTCAGGTAGCATTGCTAAATTATTATATCTTTTCTTCCATGTTTTTCTATGTGCATTCTTTTCTTGGATATCTCCTTCAAACATAATATAAGTATTTCCAAATAGAATATGCTTTATCTACCTTCTTGATCTCAAAAAATTCACCATCGGATAGGGCACAGATTAGGGCTTCTTTGGCAATTGCATTTTGAGTGAAGACTTCCTTTTGTTTAATTGTAGAGTCTTCTTATACAAGGTCTTTCAAGGTGGGAACATCAATTGCATGAGTGGAAATCTCATAGATCTCAAAGCCAATGCAATGAAGATGTGTTATCATTTTTTTCTTCCAGTCAAGATAGTTTTATCCATCAAACTTAGGACTCTCTTTCCTGAAGTATGTCATCTGATCTACCTTAAGTTGTTAGGCTTTCTCTCCAAGGCACTTGGCTCTGATACCAATTGTTAGAATAGTCCAAAGAGATAACTAAGAGGGGGGGAGGTGAATTAGTTATCTGCAAGTTTAATTCTTTTTCTTCAATTAAATATAGAATAACATTAAGCATTAACACATTCAGATAACATAAGATAGAACACAACAATATTGGTTACAGGGAAACCAAATAGGTAAAAACCCCGGTGGGAATTATCACCCACAAAGAACTGTACTTGAGTATGATTATCCCTGTTATAAGATCTTGCAACCCTGTTAGGAGTTGTTCTTTACAATGCAATAAGTAAACTGACCTGGTTAAGGGTCTGACCCTGTTAGGAGTCTTTAACAAATAACCCTGTTAGGGGTGAGGACTCACTGTCCAAAAAAACTCACTACTAAAATGATGAAGGCTACAACCTTTAGTAAAATAGATATGCACTATATATGATGAATGAAATATTTGAGTAGACCTGATGTCTTGATCAGTTCCAATGTGTTCTATACTTCCACTTCTTCTTCACATAGATCTTTTCTTGATGAATGGAATTTCTTTACTGTCCAAAAACAATGAACATTATGTTCTTTACTTTTTCTGTCTCTTTTCCTATCATTCACACTTAGCGTTCACCAAATGAACTAATATATGTATCATCCCAAAAGATTTCATCTTCATCAACTTTAGGATTCCCTTCAATACTTCTTTTTTTGGCCACATCAAGCATGGAACCTGATTAGAATCACAAAACCCAAACTGAATAGACGCGATGCATCACAAAGTTTGACTCCACCAAATTAACTCCAACTTCATGATTCTAATAGAACATGTTTGGTGTGTTTAAATAATTATCTTTAAATGCTAACTAAACATGAATACAAACACGCATATCCTAAAGATAGGCTCAACTCAAGAAATAATGTAATTATGTTGGCTCTTCAAACATAATCTTCAGTCACTGTAACTTCCATAACTGATTAACATAACTCAACTAAAACTTCATATCTTACTCAGTGTGAGTGAAAATAGAATCTAGAGCATGTATACACCATGGAAACAAACACACATAGCTCCAAAAATCTGTACTGATAATTGCATATAGAACACCGCTGTATATTATATGTTGTCATCAATGACAAACATACAATCAACTATTTGCACAAAGGAAAATCTCCAACAGTCTGAACTTATCAACTCTCTGGTCTTTTTGTCTATTGTCAATAGTTGTAAATTTAATCACCATTTTTAAATTTTTTCTCTCGATTCTAGTAAGAAACATTGTTTATGGGGTTCGAGCACAGGCTCGTGACACCCATAAACACCACTATGTTTATCTGCTCGACACTAAAATGCATTTTTCCTTCTTTTCACAATAGTGTCATTTATTCTTCCTGAATATGCACTGTTATGAACTACATCTATATATGCACATAACTTACATTTAATAGCACTATAATTCATCTTCTTTCTGCATATCAGTATTGAATTCTTTATCCTCTACACATGCATAACTTTTCTTACACCTACTCATTCTGTAGCATCTTTTCTTCATTGCACAACACTGTCATTCATATTTATTTTGTATAACATGCATATCAGTATTGCATTTGATAAAAGTGTTGTCTTGGCACCACCTTATAGCTACATTACTATTATTTTTCTTTTTGAAAAACACTTCTATCCATCTTCTCTCTGTTATGTGCATAACTTAGACAAACAAATGATACTTCTGTTTGAAATATCACTGCTCTATTTATGTATACCAGTACTCGCTCTTTGAACACATTGTAATTCATATTCTTTCTTCATATGCATAAATTTCTCTACTTTTATGAATCCGTAGCATCTGTGGCATTAGTACTGCAACAACATGCATTATTACTGTCTTCCAATGTTGCTCATTCCAAGTTTTACAACTAACTATTATGAACTGGATTCCTTTTCTATTTTGCAATTGACCTTTCATATTGTCTTCATGAACTCATAGCATTCTTTCTCTTTTGTGAGGTTTGAGCATGGGATCGTGACACTCACTACACTTTTCTTTGTTCTTTTCTATTAGTGAATTCATAGTTCATCTCTCTTTGCATTTGAATGCACTTCTGTTTCTTCTGTTTGATAACATCACTAGAAATCTCAAAGGTTAGGTTAGTAAACATGACCAATTAATCATCTTTTTTGTGTGAATCTCATGTGTCATGAACATTCATGCATGAATTTTTTTTGATTGATTGTGTTCACTAATTTAGCACTACCTTGCTTTCCTAAAAAAGGTTTCTAAGCTACAGGAACTAAGTCCCTTAAATTCAGATTTTTGGTTTGTAAAACAACAATTCTTTTGTATAATGCAGAATTATAATCAAAGATAGTAAAAGGTTTCATGGAGCTATGTCCCTTTGATACTATTATTCTTCTAGTGTGGATGCATATTTTTCCATTGCATTGATGTTATTGGAAAATGTGCAATTCTGAAAGTATGATTATTGTATGATGTTTTTTAGGTTTTCATGCATTGATTAGATCCAATTTGGATCTAACACTTCTTCTTCCATGATGCAGGACACAGGACCTAAAGTTATAAGATGCAAGACCTATGAGAAAATGCAAAGGACATGAAAACTCAGAAAATGCAAACAACCAACTCCAAAATGTAGAAGACACCTAAAGGCAATGCATGGACCCCTATTCATCATCCTTCTATCATGCTTTTCCTTTCTGCATATGTTCCTCTACATTCCAATGTGAAATATGTAATATGAAAAGAACATTCTTTATCACATTTAGTTTCAATGCACAATGTAATAATCAAGTATGAATTTGAAAATTTTAAAATGATCAATACTTAGAGTACAATGTAACTGCTGATATGAATGCAATAGCAATGTATCTTATGTATATTAGCTGAATATTTATATTTAAGAGGTGTACCTTTATGCAATATTTTGCTATTTTTTGGATATTATCCTGCATGTATAAAATTAGGATAAGAGTTTATAGGCTTGATATCAGCAAAAAAGGTTATCAAGTCAAGAAGAACTTGAATTAGGTAATGAAGGCCAAAAGAAGTCAAGGGTAGCACAATCCCTAGTCCTAGAAGGTTAATATAAACTATGATTAATCATTTTCACTTCCTGACCATGAATGAAATTAATACACTTATGGATAGCAGAAGCACGACACACATGACAGTCAACCAAGTAAAACCAAGCTTAGCTTGAAATTGATCAGAAGTAGGGACAACTACGAAGGTAGTGTCCACAACTTTACCGTGAAAAGTTCAACAAGAAATTTAATAGAACCAAATGATGGATACAGAAAACCATTACAAGTTTGAATCCACACATCAGATGTATCATAATAATCACGTTGTAATTTCTTCATAAGAAGGTTTTCTTCAGTAATGACATTGACTAAGGAAGTAGGATCAACAAGACAAGCACACGTAGGTATCTTAGCAATCCTAGCATAAATTTAGAGGGGACCATCAAGAGCTATAATGGTCTCAGAATCATCAAATTTGATTGAGAGTTCCCTAGGTCTTTAATCCTTAGGCTATTTTGAAGGTTTAGATTGAGGTTTCAGTTTAGGTTGAGGTGGAACTTTAAGTTGAGGTTGAAAAGGAGGAGCTTGAATAGGAGCTTGAGATTGAGATTTAGGAACTTGAATAGGAGGTTGAGATTGAAGTTGGGGTGGAGAGTTAGGTTGAGACAAAAAACATGCTCCACATGGTTAACAATATGATTGAGATCATCCATCTTTGAATCATAAACAATATCCACATAAAATGGATGAATAATGGTATTAATATCATGTGTAGGCAAAGGATTCGTATAGATTTGGAGGTTTTGATTAGGAGGAGAGACAGATTTGTTTGCACTACCATAAAAATTATCAATAGATAAAGCATTAGAATCAATTAAGTCTTGAACCTTATGTTTTAGAGAATAAGACTTCTCAGTATCATGGCCATTTTGACGATGATATTGAAAAAAGGCTTTGGGATCAATTGATTTTGATGCCATCGTAGTAGGGAGAAGAGGTCGAATAGGAGGAAAATTAATCATATTAGAATTCAACAATTTACTCATAATAGAATGTAAATATTTAGAAAGAGGAGTAAACTTACGATTCAAATGAAAAGCAGTGGATGCAGAAGTGGCATTGTTGGATGCAACAGCCACTGCATTTTCTTGTTTATTAATCGACATAGTTGTTAGATTTCTAAAACTTGTTGGGATTAGAAGAAGCATCACTCTTATCAACAGGAACATGAGAAATTGGAGTGTTTCTCTCAAATTGACTCACTTGTAATTGATAATGATGAAGCGCTGCATACAGTTCTTGGAAAGAGGTAAATTTAGTAAGCAGAATCTTATCTCCAATATCCTTTTGCAATTTTGAAATAAACATATGTTGAATATCAATATCAGGAATAGGATAATAAAATTGAGCATACAAATGCTTAAATATACCAATAAATTCAGTCAATTGTTCTTTAGTATTATGTTTACAATGCATCAAATCAGTTAATGAGACTTGCGGACCAATGTTATTTTGGAACTGTTGAATAAAAGTATTAGCAAGTTTTGGAAAAGAATCAATAGAATAAGGAGGCAAGGAAAAATACCATTGCAAGGCCTTATTGCAAAAATTTCTAGCAAACAACTTGGATAAAATCCTATGGTCATGAGCATAGTCACTAAAAATGATTTGAAATGTTTTAACATGAGTGACACGATCTCCCTTACCATTGCAATTATCGAGACGAGGCATATTGGCTTGCTAAGGGACAGGATCACGAATAATGTCTAGGGATAAAGGAATACCCATGTCACATGTAGGAATACTAAACTTATATTGAGTTAAGGATGCAAGTTGTTGTTGTAAAGAGGACACAGTTTGAGCTAGACTAATGATTGTGGAATCATTAGAAGAAATAGGAGGCATAGAAACATTAGGAACACTAGGAAAAATGTAGGAAGTGGTAGGAATAGAAGACACAACCGATGGAACACTTGGAACCACAGTTGGAAGATGATTGGAATAGGTAAAGGGAACACTATGGAATGAAGGTTGTGAGGTAGGTAAACACACAAGTGGAACACTCACATGAAGAGATAGAAGTGGAAGATTCGAAGCTAGAGGATTGGAAGATGTAGAGATGTAGTCACTAAAGGAGGAGTATAATTAGGATTACTAGGTAAAGGAATAGAAGAAGGTTCCATTATAGTGACAGGAGGAGTGAATCCTAAATCTTGAGCTTCTTGAGCAAAGGTTTAATATTTAAATGTACAAGATGAGTAATACCACACAAGAGATTAACACCTTGATCACTATCATGAAGGACTTTCTTAAGATCCTCTATATCTTGAATAGAATCTCGATTATGGTTTTCTAGAATAAGCCAATTTCCCATTTTATCAAGTTCAGTTGACTATTTTTGGATTTGTTCAAGAGGAACTATTAAAGCATCATCCTCATCATGAGATGAGTGAGAAGAGTTATGCTCCATAGAATGATTGGAATCAAGAGTGATCAAATTGTCATTTGGGATCCTACGGAAAGGAGAGGAAGACTTAGAATCAAAGTAACCCATAAGTCAATGACTTCTTCTAACTGAGATATTATAGGTAGGACTAGAGGTAGTAAAGCCCATACACCAATACAATGTAAATGAACTAAACTAAGAAAATGTAAATTTTGAAAGAATATAAAATAAGGCTAATCTAATATGCATGCGATATCCAACATGAAATGCAAATCTAACACCAAAAAGAAAGAGTTGTCTATCGCGGGTTCACCAAAATGTAATATATAAAAATGTATGTGATATGATGAGAAAGTGTATAGGGAGATATGAAAATGTATGTAATGGAAGAAATGGTGTTTGTGTTGTATTTAAAGGTTTTGGGGGAAGATAACATTCTCCTCCTAGCCCCAAATTTCACAATGGAAAGATCCACTTTGATCAACCAGAAGAAAATGGTTAATGCACAAATGCATCAATCAATCAAAAATAAGAAGAAAGAAGAAAGAAGAAAGCCTTACATTCCCAAATTATGGATGAAGAGTATGTAATATATTTGAATTGATTAAAAACTTAATTGAAATGAATTGAAGATAATTAGTAACCTTAAAATATAGTAGATCTGGAAATTGTTGTTTTCTGGTGTCTGTATCAGGTTTTAGAAAATTCTGCAACCGGATCTGGAATAGAAACACAGAGAAGGAGAAAACCTAGAAATATTTTCCTTTTTTGAGTCAGGTATACCTTGAACCAAATTCCGGGGTGAAATTGTACTCCAAAATGTCTACCTTGACCTGCGTTGGTCCGATGTAAATTTTGTTTGCAGATCCCGAGAGTAGGCCGAAAAGGGTATCTGAATCTGTTCTATAATTCACTGTCTTGTACCTGTACATGCAAGAAAAATGGTATTGTTTGTTTGGGGGGAGGGTTTTTTTTTGGTCAAACCCCATTTTTGGTATTAACCTTAAAATATATTTGAAATTGCAAAGACAAACAAATTAAATAAACAAATTCACCTTGCATGTATAGAAACCCTTGTGGAGGATTCGAATCCTTGGATCCACAAGTATGTATGCTCCAAATGAATGTAGAATGTAGAATTTAGGATTTAGGATGTCTCAAATCAATTTCTTTTATATATTCAACACCAATCTTTAATGGATCGTAGAATAGGAAGAGACTTGCAGGGATGTGGATGGAGAAATCTTCAACAAGAGGGATCCATAGAGCTTGAAACCTTCAATGGCTACCAATTGATCTCCTTGATGAATTTAATGCTTGAATGGTTTTGATATTATATGATCACTTCAATGGATTATGCACCTTAGGTTCCAAGTCTTTTCAATATTCAAGTCTTGTCTTTTTGTCTTTTGAAGTCTTAGAGAAAATGAGAGGAGAAAGCTTCCTTATATACAAATATAGGGAAAAATCCTCTAGAGAGGCCTACATAGGAGAATTAAATTCAAATTAGACCTATACACCTAGAAGTGGGCCTATATTAAATATAATTTCAAGATTCATTACTTTGAAACCCGAAACAGCCGACTCGGAAGCGGGAATTAAATCTTTCCGAAGCCCGACATCTGAAAACCCCAGAAACTTGAAATTTGGACCCTGGTTTAGGGTTGAGGTTGACTGTAACCTAGGACATGGGTGAGGTTGATCTTGACCCAGAAGGTTGACCTTGAACCTGAGTTCAAGAACCTAAAAGTTGCAGAGAAGGATGCCAGAAACAGGCCAGAGAGAAGTGGAAAATAGGGCAGAACATGGGGAAAAGCCAGATCCAAGTCAAAGACCCATTCAAGGTGTTTGACATGACCCCAAACCACTTAATTGGAGGGCTAAAATAGTCCAAAATGGAAGTGCTTCCATTTTCTGATGATACAATGGCATTCAGGGGAAAATACAAGCTTAGGAAGCAGATGTGGATGTTGTGATACAATAAATTCGAGTTGTTTCTAAGTTGCATGATATCATTGCTAAGGAAGAGATTTTTTAGAAACAAAGACCGAGGTCTATATGGATTAAGAGTGGTGACCATAATACTAAATTATTTCTTATGTTGACACTTAAACATAGGGCTATGAATAGAATTCATTCTATCAAGCTAAATGAAAGAACCTATCAGAAGGATGAAGAGATTATACATGTTTCATTGAATTGTTTCTCCTCATTATTTTCCAATGGTTAGATCCTTGATCCTAGTGGACAGAAAGAGCTTCTTAAAGTGATCCCTTCTAAGATTACTTCTGATATGAATCATGATCTTACTAGGGTTCCTTCTGATAAATAAGTGTTTGACACTATTTTCTCCTTTGAAGGAAACAAGGCTCCTTGTCTAGATGGGTTCCCTATGTTTTTCTTCCAAATTTAGTGGGATGTGGTGGCTAAAGCCATTGTTGCTACTGCTAAAGAATTTTTTCGATCTGTACCATCCTAAAAATTAGAATCTATAATTAGATGCTCATTTTATCCCTATTTTAGTATGTATGGGTTCCCACATTGATTTTATTCTCTCCTAACACTCATTGGACCTTTAAATTAATTTTATAGGTCTTGTACTAATTCAATTTATTCAAAAATTGAGGCAAGCCCTTATCACTAAGTGTGCTCCTTTATTATTTCTCGTATTCAATCTTTTATTATCTTACATGGGCCCTATGTTACCATTTATGGCATTTATATTCTCTCCCAATATTGAAACTAGCTATACCTTGTTTTCCTTCATTCTCTCATTGTCTAGGACCCATGGTATTAATTTGGGCCCTGATTGGTGGGTACAAAATGTATAAAAAAATTTATACCTGGGTATAGGGCATTTCAAATTTGATATACCCTAAGGTTTGTTCTCAAATTGGAACAAAGAACCTATCTCAAGGTTTTAGCAGAGCATTAGGACTTATAGTCACCCTGGTTAAGTTTAACCCTAGAGATGTTGTGAGAGGTTTATAAACATCTTATCTCTCCACATTTTAACAATCATCATGAAAATAAGCAATCAAATAATTGAGATTCAAGATCTCTTCTACATTTTTGCATCCAAGCATTCTCAAGGTCTTCAACCAACCATGTCTTCAAATTATTCTCCTTCTTCATCAATAATTGAGGCAAACTAGAACACCCATAACATAAGGCTTATATGTCATGATTTACTTTTTGGGTTTTTATGGATTTCAAACAATTTCATTAATTCTTCTGATTACATCCAAAGAGATATTGCATCATTAAGGTATGAGGTAATTCATGATTTAGGTCTAGATTCTATTTCATCTCTCTTTTATGCAATTTTATTACATTTTCAAGGTTGATTCCTAAACAAGGTTTTGAACAAGGAAACCCCATTTTGACAACCTTCTTCCTTATTTTTTTGTGTGCAAGAACATGCTACGTAGTTGTTGGGACTATTCTAGGAAGATTGGGACCAGACAGAGCATCCCTAAAAGTTTCAGGAAAAAACCTAGGGTACAAAATGTCCCAAATATTTCATACCTAGGTAAAAACTATTTTAAACAATTTGTACCTTCTATAACAGGCTGAAATTCATTCTAGAGGCAAGTTATAGTTTATAGGTTCTAGATTTTCAAGTACTAGTTTGTTTAGGATCCCGACTATTGGAAATTCAAATCTATATCAACAATACTTCCTATTTTGTTTCCAGGTGCACATAAATCCTCTTATATCTCCTTCTTTATCTCATTTATAGATTTAGTAAGTTCATCTCTCTTCCTTCATTCAATGGAAAAAGGAACCATAACTCTTAGGGCATAGATATTGTATTGACATCTCTTCCATCAAGGTGTTGTCAATCATATTTGCCTCGAGGTTTCATATTCCTAATGTTTAATAGAAGATTAGATTGATCCCCCTTGATCACCATTTCTTACTGTAGACACCCTAAAATGGACAGGCTTGCGACTTTACATTAAAAACACTAATTTTCATCTATTAATTAATGGTTTCTTAATCATTAATTAATCATCTATTTTCTTCTAAATTCATTTCCCAA
>MU224809.1:484069-503295 GCA_018584345.1 Thuja plicata | reverse complement strand
CAGCAAATCACATCATTATAACTGAGTTAGGATCCACAGGTGTAAGGAACCTTGGAGTATTTCCTCATGTCCTTCATGAGTAACTACTTTTCAAGAGAGGGTTGAGTGTTTGATATCCTGTATCAAGCGTTTAATCCTATATGTTATGTAGTGGTACAAAACTCACATCAACAGTTATCAATACACCCAAGTCATAATAGACCAAAAATTTTAAGACACTTCGAGGTAGCCACGAGGCAATTTACTGACTCCCAAGACTTATCAGAGTCTAGATCTTAGCAAAGCTGTTTAGACTAACTTATCAAGTTGATAACACATACTAGCATGAGAAAATCAAAATGTTACTAGACCCACATGACTTTATGGAATCATATCCCAATCTAATATAATCTCAAGTAAGACAGAAGATACTTAACTCTGAGTGGAGTGAAATCAGATCTGGATCCATTCTACAAGCTCACAGGGTCAAGATATGACAATACCCAAAGGAAAGCCTTTAGATATTCCTAGGTGATCATCCAGATCTGACCATGCCGAGACTTGATCATTTAATATCAGTACAACCTTTTCCAATTAGACTTCAACCTTGAGACCTGTCACCATTAAGAAAACAACAAGGAAGAAGACAAGATCTAAAGTATAAAGGGTTAGATATGATCCTTACTAAATTGAACCAAGCTCTAATACCATGTTAAATTTAAGATCAAATCTAATATAATGTTAACAATTATCAGATCCTATCAAATGAGCTTAACAAACAAATTAATACATTAGCTAATCTAATAGAAAATTCAACACAAATGCTAATCTAAGAAGCTGAAACACAAGACACAAGAGGTACCCTGGGAAAACCTCCCTCTTGGAGGTGAAAAACCCAACAATAAGATGATTGCTCTTTAGAAAATAACAACTCACAGTACAATGAAGATTTGCTGAGGATCCCCGATCAACGAAGCAAATCCTAGTAATAGCTGGCTTTACTTGTATGGTTGCTTTCAGAACATAATCGCTGCTTCACAAACGCATCTGAGTCATTTACTTTGCACTTGTAGATCTCAGACTATATAGTCGCTGACAGTGAACATAGTGTCAACTTCACTAGAGGTACTAGTGTATATTCTAGTATGCTGAGCAAAACACCATATATATATTAATCGCTGATCACAGGTATCTACTATTAGGGTGGAAGAGGACTAAGCCCAGATTGCAGATTGGAATGCATAAATATATTATTTGCCGATTGTAATATCAACTTCGCTGAAGGTAGATGGAGATATTGCTAAGTATGGATATTGAGGTTTCACTAGAAGAAGATCGCAGCATATTATGTATGTAATCTACAATAATCAAATCCTCACATATATGAGGTAGAACAATTACAATGCAAGGTCGGCCTTGAAATACAGTAAAACCTTTCATTCTTATTGACGCCATAATTGGGCCCAACCCATAATTAATTCAATTTATATTATTTTGATTATTTTAATTCTCTAATTAAAATAACTACCATAAATAAATTATTTAATTCTCCAATTAAATAATTTAATCTCTATATTATTTAATTCTCTAATTAATTTTTTTTAATTCTCCAATTAAATAGTTTAATCTCACAATATACTATTTAATTCTCCAATTAAATAATTACTTCATCCAATCTCACAATAAAATATATTATTATTTAATTCTCCAATTAAATAATTAATTCATTATTTTAACTCCTAATTAAAATGATGTGAAGCTAGAATCCGATCTAGCTACCAAACATTAACACTAACAATTGTTAAAGACTGATCCAAGGCAAGTGACTCATAAGAATAGAGATGCGATTTGCTAAAGATTTGTTTGTTATACCAGATGGTGCAATTCTTGAGAAGAAAAAGTTTTGTTAGTTGCAAAGGGTTTTAGTTTGCAAGGAGAAGGTGCGATTCATGAAAAGATTAATATGAAGAGATGTGACCAGTTTTAAGGTTATAACTTATGACTATTTGATGAGGGGAGATGTCTCTTAGGGAGATAAGAACGTATAAAATAACCATTGCACGAGAATTGGAGATGGGTGTTGTGTGCTTTAAAGGCAATCAAGCATATACACCAAGGGTCATTAATGAGAAAAATGATAGTAGAGTGAGAAAGAAAGTATGAGAAGATAAATGATAGATTTGATGAGAAGGATATAAAGAGTTGTGATAGTAGATTTATGTGAAGAGTTTGTGATCACTCTGTGGCATACTTATGATCAATTTATAGCAGACATGCGGAAGAGATTATAGCAAATTTGTGGAAGAGATTATTATTTGTGGCATTTTGAAGAAGAGATTCATAGAAAAAGCTGAGGAGAAAAAGGTTATCCATCATCCATTGTAGAAGCGACATTGATTAGGTGGAAATTTGAATCAGGGGCTCGTGCCTCTACTGGGAAAGTGTTATGTCCCCTTTTTAGCTCACCATGATTTGTGGGATGGATTAGCATATCAGTGATCCTCGTAGGCTAAGATTGATTGTTAGAGGGTCCCAGTTGGCAGAACATGAGGCTCTTTCCCTTCCAAAGGTCATAAGTGTTCAGGATTGCTCTTCGTTTGGGTCAATTTGGTACACTTACTATTTATAGTAAGTCATTTATCCTACATTTCTATATTTGGCAGGGCACTTGGACCGACCTCAGTTGCAGTGATGACCTTTGGCATCTCTGTTTTGATCAAGTATTCAGGGATTTACTAATTTTAGTAAATCAAGGGTGATAGAGATGGACCCTTACTGTTTTTAGTAAGGCACCCAGATTGACATTGGTAGCAGTGGGCTAACCAGTGATGAAGTCAGAATCATTAAATAATGGTTATTAATGGAGTGATGACATTAAATTATTATTAAAGTGTTATTTTAATAATAACTAATTATTTTAAGGGAATATTATATTGACTCATGTGGCTTTATAAAGTCAAATTATAAAGAGAGCATTTAATGACTTTATTTTTAATTTTTTTAATTTTTTTTTTTGATTAGTAAAAGGCCTAAGCCATGGTTTTATATATTAAAAAGTTGTAAAGATACATTGTCTCCGTTCACTGCGGGCACTGGTAGGAAAGAATGGAGAAAAAAACCTCCAGTCTAGCCCGGGACCAAGGTCCAGAATATGTCTTATAGTCTAAATTACAAAATAGAATAGGAGGCATTCCTCCTTTTACAATTTCATTCCTTACAAGAGGTTATCCGCATTCTTGCTAACCTTGACTATTACATAGAAGTCTTCTAGAAATTTTGAGCTCACTTTCACACTGCTGCTTCCTTTTGGGAAGTCTTTCGTAACATTCCTTGTCCATTCTCTTTCTGAATAACCTTTATCCTGAACCTGCACAGACATCACTTACAACAGACATCTATATCTACCTGGTTCATTAGTGATCTGTTTCATCTAGAATTTTAGATAAGATAAAACTCCAAAATATTCTATCATACCACAGTTATACGCATTTTCCAAATAATTTACTAATGGAGATCATAATGAATTGTTATCGGTGCAATTCCTATTTGCAGGAACTGGAAATTAATAATAATCCACCTAAGCAGAGGATTGCTAAATTACGACATTCCTAGTTAAAAGGAATGCAATCTCTTAAGTAATATAGTTCTTCCACTGATTCTACAGTGTCTGAGGTTAAATTAATACCCCATACTTCTGCTAAGGGTTATTCTTACTTTCCTTTCGTGCTGATGGTATAAAAACTATTGTTACTATAAAACTGTAATTCACGAAATAGATCAAAATTATAGTTCGAATATGCTCCCTTGGTTATGATTCCGGGTATAACCCCGACTATCAAAAACAAAAAGGGAATTCTCGGTAATGAGTTGCATAAAACTTATGAATAACAGTCTAGTGATAAAATATTTGATGTAATTTAAAGCGTAAAAAAGGCCTTCCTAGCTTGACAGAAATCCTCTGTCCTTAACCGAAATCTTCCCACTCGAGGTAGAAGGGTCCACCCCGCAGGAGGGCAATCCATCTTGCCGCTCCGGGACGTCGTCATTATCATCATCATAGATAATTATTGCTTGAGCCATGCTTGTCCCATCTTGAGCAGCTCCAAACCTGCAATATTTTCTTCTTTTAAATATGTAGTAAACCAGTTGGGGTTATCTGGGCGCTTGATATCTAATAGGGCCATCATAAAGTTTAGGTTTCTACCCCTGCTAACCAGGAATGAGTTGAAAGCCTCCCTACTGTCAAACCATAAGATAGGGTATCTAGGGGCCGAATTGTCCCCTAAAAGGGCTCTCTCATAATTCCTGGCTTTGGGAATCATCAAAGCATCATCTATGTTGTGAAGGACGATGTCGATTCCTCCAATAATGTCCGCTTTGAATATCTTTTCACAAATTGTTTTTGCTGTCTTTTTGTCCCTTTCTAGAAACATTGCCAAGGCTAGGACCATTGATGCAATGTCCGAATTCACTCTCGTCCTGTCAGTATTTTTCAAGTAATCTTTTCCTAAAAGTTTGATTATAGCCTCTACCACTAATAAGTTACTGTGTTTGATGATGCCCCGAATCCTCTGTTCCGTAATTTCATTCTTGACTTCAGTCTGTCGTTTTTCTCCCCCAAGTCTAATTGGGGTATCTATATTATTTTTCTTCTTTGTATCCTTATGCAAAAGAGAAGTGCAACACTATGTCCATCATAAGTTTATTTTTTACTATATTTGAAAACTTGCTAAATACAGTATTATAGTGTATATGATATATATAAACTTCGGCACAAATTTCTATGTTGTTAGAGTAATAATTTTTTAATTTAATATAATTTCCTACCTATCCCGAGGTTATACGAGTGAGATGTCCTTTTCGAGATTTTGGCCATGCTAAAAAGTCTATTTCATAAGATCTGTACTAAGGGGTCTAATATTATTAATGGAAGGCATGCTTATTGAATGTCAATAAGTGTAGTAATGCGTATATGTTGATAGCTTAATAAAGGGGTATGTTCACCATTAATGATTTTAATAATTATCCTCCTTTCGCTTAGCTGTGAGGTATATTTTACTTAACTTCAATTGTGGTGCACATTTAATCTATCATTAAAATTAAAAGATTTTATGAGCTATGTCAGATTAGCGTATCTAATACGATCTTTTTCGACATTAAATAGAATTAAATGGGGATTCTTTTGAATCTAAAACCATATAAGAAGAGATATAATATAAGAGATAGATTGATTATTGACTACTTAATAAGGAGAGAGGAAAATATTTCCTGCAGTCCTAGATGCGGAACCCCCAAATCAGCTATATACCTATAGTACCGAAAATTTCCTTAAGGATGTAAATGTTTATGCAATCACGGGCAAAGGATAAAAGTTTAAATGAATCTATGTAATCAGGAAGGGCAACATTAAATGCTAGTGGAAAGAAAAAGATAGATAAGTGAGCGATCTCCGAAATTCTGAAGTTCGTCTGAGAAAGAGAGATATTAATAGGATGGGTGTAAATAATGCAATAATGTTTTCTTTTATTTAAAAGAAAAGGATAGAGCCATAGCAAGTGTTTCGCTAAATCGGAAAAGGAACAACCGGTATGCTTATTCCGAAAAGGGATGTCAAAGAGTTCCCATGAATCCGAAATGCTCGTGAAAGACCAAATAAAAGGCACTTTTACGTAAAGGTATACTACGGGGAATCCGTAGTACTGTAAAGGAGGAAGGGGGAGTTGGCGAATACTGAGATTCCAACATCAGCCCTGTGAGCTAAAAGTAGGGAAAATAATAAACCTATCATAAGAAATAAGGGGGAAGTAACATGACCCCCCTTACTAGGAAAAGGACATTCAAGGCTAAAATTTCCGAAAAGGCGATGGTTCAGAGATGTCGAAAGGAAAGAGAAATGGATGTATTATCGCGCAAGTAGCTATATCACTTTGTTACCGACATTCCGAAAAGCAGTTGAGAATTCTCGAAAAGGGAGGAGTCTGAGAGGTAGAGGAAAGGAGTTGAATCCCCAGGGAGGAAAACGGGGACAAAAACTATACAAAGAATTTTTTTACTAAGGGGTACCTAGATGTCAAATCCCTGTCGAGAGTAGATGTTATGGTGTCTAACCACTTCTTAGTGCGGAGAGTCCAATACTATAATAACGATAATGAATATAGAGTACATGTAATAAAGGCATAGGGAAAAGTGACAGTTGATAAAGGTGAGGGAAAAGCTTCCAACTGAGTCTCAGAGTTGTACAACTGCGGAAAGAAACTGTGAAACTGTGAAGCATCACCTATATTCAAATGGCCTTGAACTATCATGGCTACGAACATCTGAACGGTGCAAGTAGCGATTGGAAAGATATCGGCGATACCAAGTTGAGTTTTTATGATTTGAAAGATTTGTACCGACGAGTGCATATCCCACCTTTGCATCCCATAACGCAAAAGTTGGTTGAGAGTGGGTTAATCCAAGCGACAAGGTTTCCAATTGCCATCCAAGCTCCCGAACTGATAATGGAGTGCATTGCTCGATTCGACCCCGTAAGTCGATAGATAAGGAATTCAAATAATGAGGTTGTAGTAACCTTAGATAGACAGTCAATGCACAATTTTTTTGGCCTTCCAACCCAAGCAAAATATACTGATTGGGATTTTGCAATGTCCGCCTCATATTTTAATGAGAAGAAATCTAGATGGAGAGGCGAGATATTAGCCGATTGGTTTAGGACCAAGAGGGCCCCTAGCTCCAAACTTCCGAAGACATTATACGGGACCAATTTGAAAAGAGAGATCATGGATATCCTAGTGCTGCTGCATCGCCTACGGGGAAATGAGAGTGCCCTAAATTTTGAGGAGTGGTGGTTTTTCATCGTTCAAACCATCAATGCCGAGAGAAGATATATTGATTGGGCTCAGCTCCTGAGTGACAGGTTAACCGAAATGCTCAATATTGCTAAACGCACGTCTTCCTTTCATATGTCTTCCTATATCATTTATGCCTTAGCTTGTGTCCGTGGCTGGCCTGGTCTCCCGAGTTTAGAAGAGTATGAGGAGGATATACAAGTTTATGATTACTATGCATGTCTGCAAATGCATAATAGTTACGAGAGTTTCCGAAGACTAAATGATGCATTCACCATGAAATTATGTAGGGAGCTGCAGGGCTGCCCCGAGCGGAGAATGTCCCCAGAGGCAACATCGGCGATAACTACCTATGGTAGCCACTTTACTCAATTTCCGACATTTACTTATTTTAGGATTGGGGCATTTGACAATTATCCGTATAAGTTACCTTGATATCCAGATGATAAAGTCATCCTAGTAGAGCTTTGTAGGCAGATCTTAGAGGTTAATACTAGGTGTGGTGAGCGTCATAAGGCGGGGATACGATTTCCCATAACAGTTGGTCCCTATACATGCTCCTCTAGTTCCAATGCCCATAACCTAGTAAAGTGTGCCAAAGCCAAGTATTCATATGAGCAATACAACGTGCTCCGAACACACTTTGATTCTTTAAATTTTGTCAAGGATAATTTGCAGCTTGGATCATCCTTCCACCATATCCCCACCCTAGAGGATTATTGGGCGAATAGCATGGATGATTACGACCTGAGGGAGCGATCATGGTCACGGCTCACAGTAGAGCATATCAGACTCTATGGAGTAAATATTGATGTGGAGGGGGTACCAGAAGATGGGACGGATATACTTTCGCCCCAATATGTGGGAAGGATAAAGGGGACACCACTAAAGCCCATAACATTTGATGGGCCAGAGTTGGATGATCTAGACCAAAGGATGACGCCCATCCTAAAGCGGACAATGGAGTGGGTGAAGTGGAAATAGACAGGCAGGCGAGGATCAAGTACCACCAAACCCTTGCCCACCCCAAATCAGAGCCCAACCGCATCAACCTGCAGAGCATCCAAAACAGGGCCACCAAATCCCAATGAGAAACAGTCAGCCGGTGGGGATGATCAGCCACGAGAGAAGGTCCATATGCTGGCACGGACATGCGAAAGCGGGTCTTTATCGGTAATCAATCTTGACACACAAGAAGGCTCCCATCCAGGAGAAGCTAGAGAGCAGGTTATGGTTTCTCGAGGAGAAATACATGAGAAACCCCTGAGAAGACCACAAGGGCACAATCATCAGGGTCACAGAAAGATACACAGAAGGAGCATCTAAGCCCCTTCCCCCACAAGGTACCTTGTTTCTCTGCCCCATCCTCAACCATGCATACTACTCCAATAGTGAGGACGTTGTTTGATATAGAGAGTCTGGCCAGTGCTTCAGGAGTTCTATCCACACCATCATGGATAGAGCAAACAATCAAAAAAAAGAGGAAAAGAGAAGAGGACAGAGTACCTTTGAGTGACTTGATCACTCAAATCACGAGGGGCCCTTCAGTGACAAAAGAAAAAAGGAAAGCCCATGTATTATCTTCACTGGGGAAGGATCCAGGGATAGAGCATGTCCTTTTGGAGATTGCCCAAGCAAAAAACGCTGGAAGATACCTCTTAGATGTCACTTACTGATTATGAGGTGAGCAAGATAGATTTAGGTCCCTCACACCATGATAGTTCTGTAGATATGTGGGAGTTCACACATCAAGAGGTAAGGGAAAGGTTGGACAACCTGAAGGGGGACAAGGCTAAGCTAAAGTCTACTGTAGCTCATTTTACAAAATATATCAGAAAAGCCTTGACCCCATTTTCCTCACAGCCTAGACAACCATCTAGTGAGACATTTGATCCCTTATCATATACGAGTCAGGAGGTTATCGCACAGTTACATGAGGATCGCCATCTGGGACAAATAGGCAGGGATTGGATACAAGATTTGAAGACTAGGGGGCTCCCTCTAATTGAATGCCTAGGGGCATATTATAAGGTCTATGTACATCTAAAGGATGTTGTGAGGAATGATATTCAACTTCTCAGGGAGTAGAAGAGAATAATAGAGAGTATCCATACTTTGTTAGAGGAGTTAATGAAGATGAAGATAGAGGATGCAATCGCCTTAAAGGTATTGGAGACAACAGATGCACCCCTTCAGAGGTGGAATTGTTTGCTTTCCTTTAAGAGGGACACTATAACGGAAGTCCATGAACAACTAGAATCATGGTTGAAAACCTTCAAGCAGACATTACGCATATGGAGAAGTATTTTACTGAGATGGGATGCGATTCTCAACATGGCACGGGTGACGAGCTAATCAATGTTGAGGGTCTGAAGAACATATATCAGCTAGGTATAAACAACATTATCAAACCTGCGAACTATCAGAGTGGGAGTATCGCTAAACTTATGACCCTTGATGTGCAACTTGCAACAGCCAGCCAGGATGTCCAGGATATCCCCCAGCAAATCAAGCAAATACAGGGTGACCATCTCTTATGGACAGTAAAGAATGATCTAGTGACCATCCCGAAGGATGAAAACATGACACGAGTGCTCTCCGCCACAGATCGATATCTTAAAACAACAAAGACTGGGGGAGAAGGCGGGCCACACGAATAGACTACTTGAGCTTAACAGAATAAGTTCTAGCTTCGTTTGTTTTGTTTTCCAATCTTTAGTAATTAACTCTTCAATACTAGGTTGTTTTAAATTTTCTGAAGTAGATAAAGGGATCGTCTATCCTATGTTTTATACTCTGTTTGTCTTTAGATGAAATGATTACTTTGCATTCTTAATGAAGGAAAATGAATTTGATTGAGGTAGTTTACATATTCTATTGCTTGATTAATGAAATGATTTAGTGTAAATTCTGATGGGACATGACTAACTTATGAGAAAATCTTCAATTCCTTGATTAGCTAGTTCATCTGCTCTTTTATTCCCTTCTCTATAAATGTGGTTAATTGTTAATTTGTCGAAATCATGGCAAAGAGCAATAGCCTTGGCCAACATCGCATCTAATCTCCAGTTAAGGAGAGAGCATTTTCTTAAGGCATTGATGATAATAGCTGAGTCGCCTTCAATTTCTAATTTCTTACATCCTAAATGTCTACATAGTAATAATCCTTCTACCAGAGCATGTAATTCTACCCCATTGTTAGTCTCCTTTCCTATGTATTTAGCTAATTTTGCGACCTCCTTACCTTCCTTATTGTGAATGGTAAACCCAAAGCCAGCCAGACCTGGGTTACCTCTAGAAGCTCCATCAAAGTTTAATTTTAGCCAACCTTCAATTGGTGGTGTCCATTTACATTCATCTCTCTTCTTTTTTGTCAATGTACCTCCATTTCCAATAAAAGGAGGGATAACGTGACCATGCCACTTACCTCTCATCTTCTCGTCCCAGTGTGACATAGTCATTTCCTTTTTAACCTTATTCATGTTACGATTATTTGTTAATTCTACAATAGAGGCTTCAATTTTAATAATAAGTTGGCCTATATCCAATTTCTTTCCTTGAAAAATCCGTATGTTTCGTTCTTTCCATATTTCCCATAAAATGATTGAAGGGGCAGCAATCCATAGTGAGCCATAAATGCTTCCTCATCTAAGGAAAGGCCAAGAGTTTAGTAAACCAGTTATATTGTTTGGAAGCACTGATACCCATCCAAGTTGTGAACATAACCATGTCCAACATTGAGTAGAGTATGGACATCTAAGAAGTAGATGATCAATAGTCTCCTCATCCTTCTCGCATAAAGAGCACCTACTTGGGCCATGATAGCCCATCTTCACAAATTTCTCTGCTGTCAAAATCTTCTTATGCCATACAAGCCAGGAGAAGAAACTGGCCTTAGGGAGACAATTTTTATGCCAACATAAAGTTGTTGGAGGGGAGTCAGAGTTATTGATAAGTCATGATCTCAACAAGTTATAGCCTTCCTTGACTGAATAATCTCCCCTCTCACTACCATCCCAAACCAACGTATCCTTTTTAAGGTTTAAGGATGTTTTCCTGTCTTCCAAACTTATATTCAAAGCAGCAACATCTGCTGGGGGAAGACCAAGTTCTACCTAGCTCTTCCATTGCCATCCCATTCCCTCGTCTGTAAAGGTAACATAGTCAATAACTTTCGTACCTAATTTAACCGTCAGAAACCTGTAGGCATTCACAAGGTTCAAATTACCATCCAAGGCACTATAACCACCCCAAGAATCTTGCCAGAAAAGGGCCTCTTCCCCTTTCCCAAGATTCCAAGTAAGTTTATCTTGGATGATGTATCTGCAGTCCAACATAAAATTCCATATTCTGGAGCCTTTAGGGGGAGACAATTCTCTGAAAATATTGATGGGATCCGTATTGGAGAGATATTTCGCTGTAAGTGTCTTGACCCACTTCAGATGTGGGTTTTTATACATTCTCCATACAAGTTTTGCACCTAGGGATTTACTTTGTAGTTTAATATCTTTTATTCCGGCACCCCCTTCCGCTTTTGGTCGACACACCTTATCCCAGGCAAGAAGTGAGAATTTTTTCTTGTCCCCTGTACCTTGCAAGAAGAAAGACCTTAGAATTTTGTTAATTTCCTCCCTTCTTCTGGCATGCCATTTGAAAAATGGGTTGAGCAGACAGAACAGACTAAACCTTTGTCGCTCTGCCTGCCGAAGAAAGCCATTTTCCATTCCATGCAGCCAACTTGTGATTGATTTTATCCGTGATATTTTTCCGTAATTTCGTCATTCTAATTCCTTTTTCCAAGGGAAGTCCTAAATATTTGCAGGGGAGATTCCCTGATTTGAAGTTGAGGATTTTACAAATCTCCATTTCAGTTGCAGAAGGAGTATTAAAGAAAAAGATTTCTATCTTTTCGGGATTGATTTCTTGTCCAGAAGCAAGATCATACAGTCCAAGAATATCTTTATATGCTATTGCTTCCTCCTTAGAGCTATGGCCATAAAGCATAGTGTCATCCACAAACTGCTGATGCGTCGTTGGTTCTATCCATCTAGTAATCTTTATTCCTTTGATCCTATACTCTAGCCTAGCCATATTGATGGCTCGCCCCAAAGCTTCTGCCATAATTATAAATAGAAAGGGTGAAATCAGATCTCCTTGCCTCAGTCCTCTGTTAATCCCAAAGAAACCTTTTGGAGAGCCATTAACTAGAATAGAAAATTTTGGCGTAGAGATGCATTCAGATATCATGTTCACCCACTGTTTCACAAACCCGAAGGCAATCAAACACTTTTTCAGAAAACTCCAGTCAACTCTATCATAGACTTTTTTAATATCTAACTTTATTAACATACTAGGGTCATGATTATTTTGGTAGCTTCTTGTGCTATGATAACCCCATCATATATTGATCTGCCTTGGAGAAAACCTGTTTGCTCCTCACTAATTAAGTTTGGGAGGAATTTTTGCAGCCTACTAGCTATTGTTTTAGTGAAAAGTTTATATAAAGTATTGCACAATGCTATGGGTCTGAAATCATCAAAGGACTCAACTTTCTCCTTTTTTGGGATGAGGGCAATAAAGGTATTGTTAACTTCTCTCAAAAGTTTTCCTGAATTTCTTACCCCTTCTAGTGCCTCAGACACATCATCTCCTATGAAGTCCCAGCACTGCTGAAAAAAACATGCTGGGAAACCGTCAGGTCCTGGAGATTTGTCCGGGTTCATTTTAAATAAGATTAGCTTCACTTCTTCCTTTGTAATTTTTTCTAATAGAAATTTGTTCTGTTCAGGGGAGATAATTTTGGGGATGTTTCTAATAATGCTATCTTGGGCGTCCATATTCCTTTCGCCTTGTCTACTGAAAATGTTCTCAAAATACCTTATCGCCTCCTTGGCTATATCTTCAAGTTCATTAATTACTTCCCCATTCATAAGTTTAATGGAGGTGATCCTGTTAACAATTCTCCTGTGTTTAGTACTATTGTAGAAAAATTTGGTATTTCTGTCCCCAGCTTCCAACCATGTCTCCCTAGGTTTCTGTCTCCAAAATATTTATTTGCTTGCTAATACCTCCTCATATTCCTTCATTAAGCATTTTTCTTCCTTGTAAAGGGTTGCATCCATACCTTTCGACATTGCTTCCTCATTTAAATTTGCCAGTTTTTCCTCCAAAGTATTTTTGTTTGCGAAAATGTTCTCGAAATGATAAGTGTTCCATACTTTTAGTTTTTTCTTAATAATTTTTAATTTGTTTACCACCTGATATAACTTAGATCCAAATACCTTGATTTCCTTCCACCATTTTTCAATCATATCCAAAAAACCTCTCTCTTAAGCAACATTTGTTCAAATTTGAAAGGGCAGTTATCCGGTTTACCCTCTTTGATTATGTTTAGTATTACTGGGTAGTGATCCGAACCTGAAATGGGTTTAACATAAGCAAATACAGTGAATGGTAAGTCTGCCAGGTTACCATTAATTAAAAATCTATCAAGTTTCTCAGCAATAAAGTTAAAACCCTTCCCCCTATTATTCCAAGTAAAAGCATCCTTTGGTGTGCAGACCTCGAATAGGCCATTCCTATTGTTCGAGTTATTAAAGATCTCAACAACATGGGAGAGTCTTTGAAGGCCACCCCATTTCTCTGATGCTTTAGTAATTGTATTAAAATCCCCTCCAATGATTGAAATCTCACCTAAACAATCCTCCAACTTCTTCTCAATTTCCTTCCATACTCTTTCCTTCTCTAGATTGGGGGCAGGGCCATAAACATTGAAGATCCTGAAACATAGCGATGTCTGGAGGTTCTTAACAATTCCACAGCTCCAGTTTACGTGATCCTCTAATTCAGTGAGAGACACCATTCTAGGATTCCAAATGAATCCCAAACCTTCAGAAGCTCCTTTGGCTGGAACTCCCCAAAACTCTCTAAAACCCAGTGTTTCCTTTTAAATTCGTTATTTCTTTGTTGTCCAATTTGGTTTCCTGTAGCATAATTATGTCAGTTTTAGTTTGAGATATGCAATGTTTTAAAATTCACTGCTTGTTAGGGGCATTTAAGCCCCTAACATTCTAGGTTAGGATATTCATGGCGACTTGGGAAGGAACTTCCCCTTCCCTGCATTAAAAATGGTTGTCAGTTTAGCTTGGGCCGCAGCACATCCGTCCAATAATCTAAATTCCTGTTTTGATTTCCTTCCCCTTTTCTTATTAGATTTGGCACAATCAGGGGCATGCAAACTAGGAAGAGTAGCTGCAATCCCAAGTGTTTCCTGATCCTTAAGCTCTCTATCATCAAGATCTAATAAGAGATTACCAATATCAATTGAATCCTGATCATCCTCAGCCTCCAGACAACCTTTGATCAACAATTCTCTTTGTCTCAAGAGTTCCTCTTTGTCACATATTTCATTCATAAATTGATCCATTAAATCGTTAACAACAAATTCATCCAGATGTTCAGTCAATTATCTTACTTCTTCCTCCGTCTCTGAAGGGGCTTCAATATTGATATTAGTAGGAACAACCTCAACCAGGCTTTTGGCAGCATTTAAGATGTTATTACATGTATTAGTGGTGTTTTCTTTGTAGATTTCCATCAGATTAGGAACTGTCTCAGATACAATATGAAAACCTCCTGCATTCTCATTAAATTTTACCGAGATGCCTCCATCTAAGACCTTTGATTTTAAATTTCCTTCCACTATTTCCCCTTCTTCAATATCCTCTGTTGGAGACACAACCCTCATAGCAGGAGGGGAGACGTTACTCTCAATGTGAGGAGAGACATTCATCATGTCCGATATAAGCTTATCTTCCATTTCTGTGATAAGTTCAGATTGTATTAATACCGGTTTAATAACATAAATATCCTTCAGGCACTCAATAGTAATCGGATTAATAGTGCAAGTGTTAATGTCCATATTGACAATAATCGTGCTATCAGATTGGGTCTTTTAGTTTCCACCATACCTACATAATTCCCTATCTTATTACCTATGTTTACAAAGAAATTTGAGCATATCAATTCAACAGGAATGTTCGGCAAAAGAATGGCCCTATCAATTTTAAATTTTTAAAATTTTTTTGGATCAAAATTTGGGATCCAATCAATGAAGGTAAAATTGCAATTTTTGAAACTAGGGTTTTCTAAATTTAGAAAATTATCCTTTAATTCTATACTATTGCATTTTAAAAGAAAAAAACCATCCAAGAGAAGAGCAGTACTTACCTGTCCTTTATATTTCTTTTCAAACCAGTCAACAATTTCACTAATAGGTGTGCCATATCCATTCCACCAGGTGAAAATTGTGAATTTTTTGCATAGCATTTTAATCTTCTCAATCTTCCCTGATGTCATATGAATAACATTTGTTGCATCTGTCATTGTATCAAAAATATTTTTTTTGATTTTGGAGGGAGACAAGCCTCTCTCATTTCGTTCAGCGGATGATCAGCAAATCGGAGAATGTCGACTTTGAATGTTTGCAATGTGAGTCTTATGCGTTAGTCCCTGATATCCACGGGGTAAAATCGAAGGATCGGGAAAGGAAGGCAGGCCAGGAAGATCCCGATGAAGTACATTAAAGGTATTACGCAGGGGGATACCAAAATCCTTTTTCACTTTTGGGTGCACAAAACGGCCCAAACCCGATCTCTTCTTTGTTTTAACCTTCACCCATTGATTAGGGTTATCTTCTGTCAGTTGAACATTACAGTTTGAGCAATGAATCAAAGAGGTCGGGATTGGACCAGATTTCAATTCACCTTTATATTTTGATCCAGAAAACCTGCCCAAATTGTTGTAGGCATATTTAGTTTTCTCAGAAAAGGAGAATTGTCGATCAATTTTTTTCACTGAGAAAGAAGTCAAATGCGATCTTGAATAGTTGAATGGGACCCTTCAAGAAGAGGAACAGAGGCCTCCTTGACTCCAAACTTCCGCATCGGAAAAAGCAGCAGATCTTTTTCCCAGGCGGAGAACACCCTTTGAAGAGGTGAGAGGATATAAAAGGTTTCAAAAAAGTAAATCAAACTCATTGATGATTATTTGTCTTTGCTATTGCATGTTCTTGGGATTTGAGCCCGAGACCAAGGGTTTTAGTCATCTCCAGCTATTGGAGAGCAAATCTCTTCAATGTTTTTGCAATTCCGAGGCTGTGCAATACCAGCTGATATTATTTCTTTGTTAGAGCTTCATACCGGAGTTCTATTTGGGCCAAAAAGGTGAGAAATATCAAGGGTTGGTGCATATATTTGAAGGTTTATTAAGTGTAGACCTGTAGCAGCATTATCAGATTGGTGACAGCGAATTGATCAGGTTTTAGAGGCCATTGAAGGCTGCCACATCCGTTTCCAGCATTTCCAGCCCTCACATGGCTTCTTAGGGCAGACCGTACACATTGGAGGCACTTGGGGTGTCAAACAAATAAGTTAGCAGCAGTTAGGGTTTGAATAAGGTTGGAAAATCATTATCAGCAGTAGTAGTAAATAAATAAGTGGTTTTTACAAGCTCTCATAAGCGTACATGGTTACTATCAGCATTTTAGTGTGGAAAACTTGTCAAAATTGGTTACCTTGCCTGCACGTCTGGAGAAAACTATAGCAGATCTATCTATTTCTTCCATAATTATTTTTGATAATTGTAGTTGATGCAAATTAACCTCATTGGAGGTATTGTCATCATCTGGGTACTCTTGTATTGCCAGTTTCACAAGTTTAATCAATAAAAAACCACATTTCCAGGCTAGCATGGGACTCCTGGTATGTTATTCACTATTCTGGTTGCAATAAATAATTAGAATTTGGTATTAGTGTTTGCTGTTATGAAGATCAGAATTCTGAATTAATTTATCAGTCTATCATTTCAATATATTTTGCATTCAAAATCATTTGTTCATTAGCAAAGAAGTAAGCAAAAACCCCTAAATATATTCTGAGAAACAAACTCATCAAAAATTTGTCAAAAACACAAACATTTGCAAGTTGTTGAATTGGATAACCCGAGGGGTTATTACAGAAAGTTCTCATGAATTGAATGAGGGGTTGGTGCATCTAGTAAGCTAGTCCCCATACATCTAAATGCACAAGCTCTAACTTTTCACTCTTTTTCCTTCCCAACTTTGATTAATTGAGATCTCTTCATGAGAGATTCGATGCTAAAGTCTCTGAAATAGAAGAAATGAAGGACTTAGATAAACTAACCATGGATGGGCTACATGGAATGCTCATAGCATATGAGATGAGAACTAAAAAAAAATGATATATCAAAAAGGGAAGCAACATTCAAAGCCACAAAAGGATCAAAGAATCAAGAACCTATGCCAAGTGGAAGCTTCAAAGAAGAAATAAATAAGGAGGAGTCTCTTTTTCTTCGAAAGTTAAGAAAGAACAAAGGAAAATTGCCATTTATATGCTTTAACTTAGGAAACATTGGGCACTTTATTAAGAATTGTCCATATTTAAGAGAAAGTATAGTGAGAAAGAAGAAAAGTCTTATCCAAGGAAGGAAAATGAATATAATCACAAGTATGAAAAACAATAAAGAAAAGAAATTCTATGATGACAAGAAGAGTCTCTATGCTTCTAAAGATGATAGTTCATCCAATGAAAGTGATTGGGGAAACTACAAAAAAGAAATGCTATTTATGGCATTTGAAATAGAAGGCATCGATAAAGAGAACAAGCACTCACATGAAGATGAGAAGATCAAATCTAATCATGAAGATGACGATGCAGATAGTTTTGAAGAAGAACTCTATCATGCCATAGACAAAATTGAGAGACTTCAAAAGAAGACTTTAAAGTACAAGCACCTATTTCAAGAAGAATGCAAAAAGACCAAATCACTTGAAGAATCAGAAAAATAAATCATTAAGTTGAAAGTTCAAATTGAGGACTCAAAGAATATTAAGAAAGAAACCAGATCACAACCATAGATGAAGGAGGAATTATGTGAACAACTAGAATATGGGATTATTTCTCTAAGGAAGGAATTAGAGAAGACAACCACCAAATGAACACAAGCTTCAAATTTGAAAAGAGCTTTGAAATTCTAGGTGATATCATTAATAGCCATAGATCACCATCAAACAAAAGAGGACTTGGTTACGAAGAAAAACAAAAGTCAAAAGAAGAAGAATCCAAGGGGTCATCAAGAAAAATAATGAAGGAAAGCCAGGGAGTTATGCTGATAAAGGAGAATGTAGCAAAGCAAAATAAAGCACATGTTGAAAGGACAAGAAGAGTAGTTTCAAAAATTTCTTCTCACAAAGGCAGACACACATGACTAAGTTCTATCATCCTTTCATTGGCTATTGTTTCATGCTAATGTTTGTAGCTTCAGTCGTATGATCATTTAGAATACATATAATATATGTTGATTAATAATAATATATTATATATGTTGTATTATTATTAATCATATGAAATTTAATATTCAATATTAATCTATTATATTATTCTAAATTAATAATTGATTGATGAAACATTATAAGATTGATTAAATTATAATTAATGGGAAGAGGCATGTCCTTTAATTACAATCTCTCTTTCATTTAAGGACATGCCTCTCTAAAGGCATATATACATAATCAATTGTCATTATATTAATCTCAATAATAATGAATAGACATGTCCCACTCTCCTAGCCTCATCCCCAATATAAATGAAAGAGAGATTGTTGCATTTGAAAAATACATACAACATAGAGTGCTATTACATTTGCAACTATCCTAAAACTTAACATGCTAGTAGAGCCAGACTGCAAATGTAAGAGAGTAGTTTGTTGATGGTGGATGTGCGACTGTATGAGAAAATATAGTCTCAGTAAAAGGACCATATCTCACAAATACACCATTGGATTTTGCTGAATTTTCGATATGGTGGTGATAAAAAAATTGCGAAGAAGCTCATCGGAGCGATTGGAGAGAAAGTGTGGGGTTCAAAAGTTATGACCAACCGTGTACGGGTCTATGTGAAATTCCTGAAAGCAGCTTTCATTAAAGAGATATATTAATTTGTTATGATCGTGGTCAAGCATTATCAAATAAGCACGTATTCAAGGAAGGGTGTCTTTCTAGAAAGAAAGCATTAATTATAGTGTCACCTCTCTTGGAGCAATCAATTCATTTCAAAAGAAGACATGAGAATTGTTCTACGATATAAGAGTGGGAATTGTACATTGTGGGGGGGAATAATAACCAATGTTACATTTCCATTTGAACCATCCTTAGTGGGGAGATAATTCAAATGGGAGATGTCTCTCAAATAATTTGAGAAGGTGTTTTCTGATTTGATGTATATGGACCTTCATTGAAGCAACTTGTGTCAAGGATGTTGATGTGCAGATAAGTATCTATTATCCTTGAATATTACATTTATCTACTCATTGTAGTCTCTC
>MU224809.1:469218-484019 GCA_018584345.1 Thuja plicata | reverse complement strand
GCAACTTGTGTCAAGGATGTTGATGTGCAGATAAGTATCTATTATCCTTGAATATTACATTTATCTACTCATTGTAGTCTCTCTCATCTATATTTCTATACGTACTATAAGAGCTATTTGCCTTGATATTTTCCGAGGATGCTCTTGTAGGAAAAGAAGATTGATATCAGATTCAGAGGGAGTCTGACACTTCAGAGGTAACTTTGGACGAGGAGCTAAGAAGATTGATATCAGATTCAGAGGGAGTCTGACACTTTAGAGGTAACTTTGGATGAGAAGCTCAGAAGATTGATATTAGATTTAGAGGGTCTGACAGTTCATCCTAAGAAATCTTGGATAAAAGGATCAACAAATTGATATTTGCTCAATGAGTTCTTTGTGAGAGATGTTCGAGGTGAAATCTTTTTTTTCCACCCTCTGCGTTGAGGCATGATGGATGTCATGTGTGTGACTCCATGTTTTTTATGGGCCTGCCCCCTATGTACATCATGAGGAAGTGACGATTTCCAAATGATTATCACTTGTATTTGTTAGAGTTATTGGAAGGTGACGACCTTACAATAACTTGACCTGCCATTGTGATAGACATCCTGTGATGGCTGAAATATATCACAATAGATGATTTCCTGCATGGTGGATTCAATTCTTAAACAAACCATTGACCTTCTATTGTGATAGACATCGTGTTATGGCTGAAACATATCAAAATAGATGATTTCCTACATGGTAGACATCTTGTGATGGCTGAAACAGATCACAATAGATGATTTCCTGCATGGTGGATTCAGTTCCTTAAACAAACCTTTGACCTTCTATTGTGATAGACATCGTGTGATGGCTGAAATAGATCACAATAGATGATACCTTACATTAAGGATACATTACCTATGGAAATTTTTGAGTTATGGTGAATATCACGAGACTTGATATTCTTGGTCAGACCATATCTCTTGATATCACGATGAGGTGATATCTTCTCTCTTAAAAGTAATGGATCTTTTGTGAATTGCATTTTGATGGGTTTTATCTTCTCTAGCTAAGAGGGAGTGTTGATGTTTTGTGTAGCTATGGTGAGGGTCATAGGTGTTGACACGGGAGACCACTACACATTTTGTTTGATCATCGTCCCTAGCTAAGAGGGAGTGTTAATGTTTGTAGCTTCAGTCGTATGATCATTTAGAATACATATAATATATGTTGATTAATAATAATATATTATATATATTATATTATTATTAATCATAGGAAATTTAATATTCAATATTAATCTATTATATTATTCTAAATTAGTAATTGATTGATGAAACATTATAAGATTGATTAAATTATAATTAATGGGAGGACATCCCTCTCTAAAGGCATATATACATAATCAATTGTCATTATATTAATCTCAATAATAATGAATAAACATTGTCTCTCCTAGCCTCATTCTCAATATAAAGGAAAGAGAGATTGTTGCATTTGAAAAACACATACAACATAGAGTGCTATTACATTTGCAGCTATCCTAAAACTTAACATTTCATATGCAATAACTTTTGTCATAAGTCAAGGGATTGTAGAACACATATGAGATATGATTATGATTGGAACAAAGATAGAAGATCTTATGGATTCTCAAGTAGGGACCATAATACATACACTCCTTAAAGGAATTATGACTCATATGCCCCTTTAGTGAGTTATAATGTTATATGCTACAAATGTAGTAATAATGGACATATAGCATGACATTGTAGAACTGCTTTTGTGAAACCATCTAGAGAGTACAAAATGAAGGATACCATGAACAAACAAAAAGGAAAGTGTACTAAGGTATGGAGAAGGAAACCATAGCAAGGTAATGAAAATAATAAAAGAGACAAATCTATGATTTTGCATTTTGCACCGCATGCACAAATCTGAGGAGAATCACGACTTTAGAGGGAGCTTATCATTGCACGATCTTTCAGCTCAGTGAAAAAGACAACTCAAATAAAAATGAAGACAAAATGAGAAATCTATTGCAGCAGCAATGGAAGAATTTGTGATTATGATATGGTAGTAGCAAACTGCATATTTAAAGGTTACCATATAATGAAGGGAAGCAGAATCAATGTCAAGATGATAAAGAGCCTAGAAGAGTTAAGACGATAAGAGAGTTTTCAAATTTGATAAGAGGATGAAAACATCCAAAGAAGTATGCTTGTATATTTGCATTTGACAAGCATGTGTTGGCAAAAGAATGAAAATTTGATGGCGGAAAGTTGGATGGTTGCGCTTATATTCAACTTCACATTAAAGGTGTTTCTATTGATGTAATGATGCCATGGAAGACATGCATGGAAGTATGATGAGCATCCCTTCACTACTAATGTCAAAGAAAGAAAGTTACAACAAGGGAGAGTTATAGGAATAAGAAGAATGATGGCATTGATGTCAAGAGGAAAAATTATGAGAGGACTCTTCAAAGGATACTGATCTTACACAGTTGAAGGGTTTTTTTGGGTTATGTGGTTACTGCAGGAGGTTTGTCAAAGGATTTTCTCAGTTGGCTGCCCCACTTATAGGTTTGACAAAGAAAGGAGCCTTTGCTTGGTCACAAAAGCACAACAAGCTTTTGATTATTTTAAGCAATTGATGAGCACATGTTTAGTATTAGCAATTCTAGATTTTTCTAAGCCCTTTGAGCTTGAATGTGATGCTTCATGTTAAGGTATTGGGACCATCCTAATGTAAAATAAACACCCTATTGCATTTGTCAGTAGGAAGTTAAGAGGAGGTGAAAAGAGCTATTCAATCTATGACAAGGAGATACTAGCCATAATGCATGCATTGGCTAAGTTCAAGCAGCATTTAGTTGGAGGAAGATTTATTGTTAAAACTGATCACAATAGCTTTAATTACTTCCCGAATCAGAAAGATCTTAATGTTAGGTAGCAAAAATGGGTTAGCAAACTCTAAGCCTATGACTTTGATATTTAATATGTCAAAGGAAAGAGGAACTCAGTAGCTGATGCATTGTCAAGAAGGCCACATTTGTGTTCAATTTCAGAGAAAGCAGCAGATTGGAAGGCGCAAATACAAGCTAATTATGCAAAGAATGCTCTTGCCAATAGTATTCTTGATGGAACATTATATGATGATAGGCACAAGGTAAGGGAGGGTCTCATTTTCTACAAGGATAAAATAATGCTAGTACCTAAAACTAAGATTAAAGATCAAATTTTAAAGACATTTCATGACTGGTCATCTTGGTTATTACAAGACTTATCGACAGATCTGTGTGGAAAGGTATGAAAGGTGACATCGTTAGGTATGTTCGGAGTGCCAAGTGTGTCGAAAATAAAAATGAACATTACCTTGCTAGTCTACTGCAGCCTGTGTCTATTCCTTCTCAAAATTGGGAAAGTATTTCAATGGAGTTCATCATAGGGCTTCCGAAGTTGCAAGAGAAGGATTGTATTTTTGTGGCAGTGGATAGATTGACTATTTTTTCTCATTTTATTGCTATTTCAGCAGTGTATACAGAAGTTTTGGTGGCAGATTTATTCGTCGAAGATGTGTTTAGATTTCATAGGACACCAAAGAACATCTTTAGCAACAAGGGCAATAGGTTTATGAGCTTGTTTTGGCAGGGGTTGTTCAAGTTGTGTGGTATTGAATTGATTCCTAGCACTAGTTATCATCCTCATACCGATGGGTAGATAGAGATTGTTAACAAATGGGTGGAAGGCTACCTACACAATTATGTTTCAGGGCAGTAGAAAGTGTCGGTTAAGTGGTTGCATTTGGGGGAGTTCTGTTACAACCTATGTTCCACGATGTTTCGGGGACGGGGATGACATGGGAGGCATTTTCAAGACGTTTCCTAGAGGGCCAAAAGTAGGGGACAACAGTATACCAATTTTTATACACACGCATATATGAATTTTTCAAAATATATTAAGATATTATAGATATATATGTCAATAATTGATAACAACAAGACAATATGTAAATAAATCACGAGTTACAATAGTACTATAACAACATAAATGATAATAACAACAATATAAATTGTGAGCAGTGGTATAACAACATAATAACAACAACCTCAAACATAAAAACCATGGTTGAAAATCTCGCGATAATATCGCAGATATCGTTATATATCGCGATGCAATGGAGGAAATGATATTATCACTAATAATATCGCTAGCGATATTTTCATTTTCGCGGGGCGATTTTTTCCTGATAAAATCACAATTTTTTGAGCTATTTATTTAAAAAGACCGGCGCTTAAAACTTTGCAGTTAAAAACAAATGTTTTTAAAACATTTAGCCTTTAGGGTTTTGTTTTAAGTTGTAAAGCGACGAAAAGGTCGTGAATAGGTATTTCGTAATTGGTTTTTTTAGTGTGCAACTGCAGACCGAGCCGTGTAGAAAGGACACCAAGGAAAGACGCAGGGTGTGGAGAGTCGACAACCAACAATTTGAAGCACTGTACACAAATTTGGTGCATATGTGTGTTTTTTTAAGAATATTTTAAGAAATTATATATTTAAAAATGTTCGATAAAAGTGCCGATTTATTGCCGATTTTTCCGCCTGAATCATCATTTTATCATTTTATGGTTAGGAAGACAAATGCATGCCCTTGTGTTGCTATTTTGGAAAAAAGAAATAAAAAAGTGTTTTTTTGGGGTTTTTAAAGCCCGGAATGGTTCCCAGATGGAGGGAACAGCTAGCTGTCCCGAGGATGGTTGAAGGATGTTTCAATGTTCCCTAGCCGTTTTGGAGATGACTAGCCATCCCCAAACGTCCAGGGATGTTTCCAGGCATTTCCTGGGTTTCCTGGCAATCGGGGACATTAAGGGTACATTTCCTTTATGGCCTACTGCTCCAAAAATAGGGAGGGGATGAGGACGGGGGGCCTGGGGATAGGGAATGCGTCCTCGTGTATCCTTGGTTACAACTCTACTGTTCACATGACTATCAAGATGTCTCTTTTTATGGCCTTATATGGTTATGAAGCTGCTAGCTTCATTGACTTACTTTTTGGTGATTGCAAAGCACTAGGAGCCAAAGATCTTCTTCATGAGAGTTAAGACATTATGCGATCTTTGAGGGAAAATATACAGCCTGCTCAAAATCAGTAGAAGTTGTATGCTGATCGGCATTGCATTGAACATGCATTTGTGGTAGGAGACATGGTTTATTTGAGTTTACAGCCCTATTGGCAATCCACCTCAAAAGGAGTGGGTCAATGAAGCTTAAGCCTCGCTTCTATGAACCTTTAAGAGTCACCAAGAGGATTGGAGAGGTGGCTTATGAGCTTGAGCTACTTGAGAGTAGCAAGGTGCATAATGTTTTTCATATATCTCGCCTCAAGAAGGCACTTGGGCGTAATATGACTCCTACGGAGTTGCCTCCTTTTGATGAGGAAGGCAAGCTTATATTGAATCGAGATGTAGTGGTTGATTTAAGAGAATGTACCTTGCGGAAGATGACTATCAGGGAGTACCTAGTGAGGTGGAAGAATTTACTAGTGGAGGCTGCTTCTTGGGAAAGTGAGCAGATTTTACAGCATCCAGAGTTATGATTGCTTGAGGACAAGCAATCTTGGAGAGGGAGGACAATAATGTCCCCTTCTTGCAGCTAGTAATAAAAAAAGGTGAAACATTTTTTTAAGAAAATAGCGAAAAAAGAAAAATGTGCTTTTTTGATAAAGCACCAAAAAGCAAAAAAAGCGCTTTGCTGATTTTCTTTTATGAAAACTCAAAACAGAGTTTTTTTGAGAAAAGTTGCAAAAGCAAACCACCTTATCCTAAAATAGCTCCCAAAGGTTGTAAAAGAGAGACTGGGGCTCTCATTGGCATGCTGAAGTTGATATCTAATGTTTTGGTGCTGGAATGATTCTAGAGTTTGTATTTTGACTAATTGACGATGATAGCTCTCTTATGGATTGCTGGTTTTGGTGGTGAAAGAGCCAACCTATCTGGTTGGCTCTCATAGTTGCAGATTTTTCAGTGTTTGTGAAGTTTTCAGGAGGGTTTTGATTTGGATTGATGAAATATTTGCAGTTTTTTGATGCGGGTTCCCAGTATTTGGTGTGTAGTGTGGTTTTTAGTTGTGTGGTGTGATTTTCTGAGTTAAAAATTAGACTTTTTGGAGGTATTTGTTGGCTATGTTTAAATACTTATTATTGGGGGTTTTGGCACTTGCTTGTGCCCTTTCTTATCAAGTGCAAGTGAGTTTGTTGGATGCTTTATGGTCTGATTTTAATGATCAAAAATTCTAATTTCAATGTCTTATCTTTGATATTTTGATTAAAGTTAACTGCATATTTGAAGGGTTTCAATTTTTCTTATGCTAGTTTTCTAATTTAGTGGCAATGGTGTTAAACTCTCACTTAACTCAGTAGCTGCAATTTATGTTTTGTATTGACAAAGAGGTGAAGGCTCAACCCTCTCTCATTTGTTACCAACAAACACTCTTTCTTCCTTCTATGATTTGTACTAATTGAGTGGCAATGGTTTCAAACCCTTCACTCCATATAGTTTACTGTTATGAGCAATGCATTTGTTAGTATATGTGTTTGCATGTATCAGAAGCTAACAATCAGCAATCATTCTGCTTTAGTTTCTATATTGTTGTATATATTTCAAAAAAAAAATCAGGGGTGGTTATTATAGTGGATCACTACAGAAAGCTGATCGGTGCCTTTGTAACTTTAAAATTAATATTTATCACCCACCACCAAGGTTAGAAAACAAGGAGCAATAAGGGAGAAATAATCAATATCATTTTAAACTGAAAATTAATTAACTTTAATGAATGGTCAGAAGGCATAAAATAAAGAGTTATGATTATTGGAGAATTAAAGGTTTAAAAGGAAGAACAAACAAGGAGAGGAAGAGGGATCATATATCACGGAAAACATAATTTATATGTGATTTTCATTCCTTTTGAATGTAGAACATGTTTCAGCAATAGAAGACGAAACCCCTCCAAGACCAGCAATTTAAAGATGGAAACCCTTAATTTCTCTTGCCAAGTTAGTGGGCAAAAACCTCTACTTTTAGACAAAAAATTAGGTACATTTTAAGACAATTATACAAAAAAATAAGCTGCAGGATGGAGGAAAGATTACAGCAGAATATAAGTTTAATATATTCAATTTTGTATTAAGATTTTAATTCAAACTTAATAATTATCAAAATTATAAGCTTGAAGTTAAATTAATATTTACAATTAATTATATAAGCATTATTGTGATTGTGGAATATTTATTTAAGGCAAAAATAAGGATGTTTTAAAAGGGACATTACAGCAGAATAATTCATCACTGTCGTGAAGGTTGTAGTTGATTGCACATTTCAAATGGAAGTATCACCTAGTCAGACATTTCTTTCCTTGTGTTGAATGCAATATTTCAAGTCCTCAACTTTCAGATGAACTTGATGGTAGACTAATTTCAAGTTCAATGTATTGAAGTATTTTTATATGTTGTACTAATCCAATGAGTCAATTGTCCATGGAAGAGGGTAACAATTTTTGATACAATCTTGTGTTGGAAATCTTACGACTGAGGGGGGGGGGGGGAATCAATACAAACAAGTAATGAACAAATTCAACCACTGACTTGAATATCTTCACTATTAATTTCCAAACCACAAAGCATATAACTGAAGTAAACAAATAACAGTTAACAATATCAAGCATCCACAATCTCAACACACATAACGCAGATATTTTATTGTGGAAACCCTTTTAAGAGAGAAAAAACTACGGTGGGGATGACACCCACAAGCCCAATACTTCAGTAAATGAGTTTGCCATGTTAGGAGCTACAAATACCCTTTCTAAGGGTTCACCTTGTTAGGAGTGATTAGTACACTGTTAGGAATACAATCATATCAGTTATAATCTACCTCGCTAGAGGATTTCAAACCTCAATAAAGAAGCTACCTTGTTAAAGGATTTACAAATAAGAACCTGTTAAAGTTCACCCTATTAAGGGATTTAACCTTCTGAAATTATTAGGGAACAACAAGATATGTTGATCTGTAGAATGGCACTGATTGCCTATCAGATCCTTTCTGCTCCTTTTCTTTCTGACACTATACTGATCTCTGCTCCTTCAATTCGTGATCACCCAATCTGAAAATACGATCGCAACCCTAAATCAAACGATTTAGTGCTCCTTATATAGACTGTCATTAGGTTACACAAGACCTAGAACTTTCCACTACAGTCGGCTCAAAAGATTAGCCAACCTCCTCGAAATCAGTGTCAACAACATTCACTATGTTGTTCTCAAACGTATTACCAATAATTAAAATTAATGTCTGCCTCAGATCCACCGCCTTAATCAAATTAATATGAAACTTTGATCGGTGATCAGATAGGTAAACTATCTTCTCATTTAAAACATAATTCATTCAAAACTTGAGCTAAACTGTTGCGGTTGGAATCATGGATTCCACTTACCATATACATACTGTATCTGTGATCACAACATCTGAATCTTTCCTTAACTCGACCGCTTCCTCATTTTGTGTTTGATACTGTTCTTCCTAAACACGTGTCAACATACATAGTCGATCTTCCCTTTACCGATCATGAATAGTTCTTACCGATCACTGTAATCATGATAATTGAATACATTGACATCAATGACAACTAATTATGCCTCGACTCATGACCGCTCTTCATATGTCCTCCAAAACTACCATAATACCAACATCTTGTACAGAGCACTATAGTTTTTTCATATCCTCGATGTTGCATCTTTCTGTGTGACGATCACAATTAGTAACTTACGACAAACCACTTGGGTGAAGCTTTGCTTCAACAAATCTTATCAGTGGTTCTTGACCACATTTAACTCCAAAATACATTGCCCATATAGCCTAAACTAGGCAATGGTGGATCGGGCAGCAATTGCATTTCTTGGTCAACCTCTATTGGTTTTTGATACTCCTCGAATGATCTTCTCCTTGTTTGTTCTTTATGAGTAGAAGTACTTTCTAATAATTTGGTTATCTGATTTGAAGGAAATACTTACTAAAGCAAGACTTTCCCTTCAATAAAATTTTAATACTTTGAAGGGAATGAAGTTTGTAACACTTAACACAGCCGGTTTTGTCTCGGCTAATTGTCAGCAGTTACGCAATTTTAGGAATGCATTCTTCAGATGTTAATTCATAGGAAGTGTGTTCATTGGGCTTTATGCTGTGCCTTATTATATTTCATTGATAAATGTCATTGGAAGGATTATTTAACATGAGTTTTCCTAGGTTTTATATTGTGCATTCAACGCAGCAGGGTAACAATATCAGATTATTCTGCTTAACTGAATGTATGTAAACACGGCTTTTTCTATGATAATATGCTGCTGTTAAATAAATATTGGAAACACAAGGAAAGTGTTAGTTACTTTAGATTGTTAGAATCATGATTTTCCATGGTAGTTCAGTTCTGCATAAAGGTTATATTTTGTTTTGCAGTTGAATTTATCACATGAACTCGTATCAGACAGGAGTATTCTACCTGACAGAGGAAGCCGGCGTGGAAGGTAACAATTCAGTATTAATTTCATGATTCATATTGTAGTATTTGTCAATCGTGTCACGTTGATTTCAACAAGTTAGATGCTTCAAATTTTTAAATTTGCAGCATATATTATATTCCTTTAAGAAATAGCAAGTACTGGCACGTGTAACAGTCCGACAAATCTAAAATATGATTGACTACACATAAAACTGAGGCACTAAAGAATATCCTGATGCGCATCACCTTTAAATCCAAACAGGAACTAGTATAAGTATATGCATATCTATAATATAAATACATATCTATATATAGACACATGCACATACACATACACATACACATACACATACATATACACATACACATTCTTATAGGACATATTCTCAAGTCTTTAAAACAAATGTAATTTTTAATTTAAGTGACCCTTCTGAAATTAAAAGGGGGATATTATATTTTATAATTCTCTTGTGAATGGGGAGAGTAAAATTGATAGAGATCAGGGGATAGTTTATAGAATAATATGTTTCTAATCTTCTCCACTTTTCATTCAATAATGTATTAAATATATATAGTATTTTTAGATCCTATATTATAAGGAATGTCTCCTTTAAATATATGAGTTGTTTTAACAGGTCAAACAAACAGTTAACCACTTTCTCATATCTATTCACACACTTTTAATCATAACAAACATACTAATAATGCTAATATAACCACTAATTCCTAACACCCCCCTTAAGTGTGAGTATGGGGAGAAAGTACATAACATGAACTGCAAATTGAATCTTATGCCTATGAATACTTTTAGGTCTGCATATTACTATCTGGATTTTGCTGCACATGATCACCTACATGTAAGAACTTATCTTGCTTTCACTTACAATGAACTCATCACCGACCCACCATATTTCCAAGAAGACTCCTAGTTAGGATATCTATAGCTAGCTGCTCTCCTACACAACTGTTTACAATATTGATGATGTCCATATTCTCCTCCTTTCAAACATAATAAGGGAATGCCCTCAATTGTAGCGACTATCGTTGACCATTGCCACTTGATCTCTAACAACATATGAACTACAACTGCCACTTGAAGTTACCCTTGACTTTAGCTGATTTGGTGCAAGTGGTTTTGTCAGTAAACAATCCTGGGGCCTGGCTACTAGTCACTGATGAGAGGATGCCGATTGTACTTCAACCTCCCGTGTCTCCATCCTCCGATGAGTTTTCTACATGTCTAGCAAATTTGGGTCTGAAGCTCAAATTTAGAACGTCTCCCTGCAAGATGGACGTTGCATACAAGCGATAATGCGTCCAATTACAATTAAACAATTTTAATAATTTGTTGACATTTTTAGATTTTGACAGACATACTTGACATAGGCTCACATGGAAAATAAAAACCCATTTAACATAAAAAAATGCCTACTATTTTTGCTTCCCAAGGAAAGAAAACCCTCCCCAACAGCAAACACACCATTTGCAAGGATTTTTCATCTAGGAGAGAAGATCAAAAAAGGCAAATTGGAAGCACAGGTAGGTTTTCTGTTTTTCATTTTTTAAATAATATTTTACTTCGTTTCAGCTGCATCTAGGATAAAAAATATAATCAATGCTAAAACTAAATAAGATTCATCATGTTTTTTGGTCAATTTTTTCATTTTCATACCCAACTTATTTCTTTTATTACAATCCTTTTCTTAAGAGCATGCTTTGATGGCTAGCTGTGGCCAAGTTTGCAGCTCACTTTGGCATTTAAATTTAAGATGGTTTTCTTATGTGGCTAAAGAATGTTTGGTGGATGGTTTTCCAAAGATCCAGAATCAGCAAGGAGTTTGTGGTGCATGCCAAGTTTTGAAGCCAAATAGTGTTCCATCTGATGAAGGACAATCTTGGAGAGCTAAGGAGTTCTTTTAATGAATAAATGTTGACATTTATGGGCCTATAAAGATGACATCATTCTCTAGTGTCGGGTACTTTTTGCTATTTGTAGATGACTTTCAAGAAAAAAATGTGGGTATATTTTTGAAGCAAAAATTAGATACATTTGATGAGTTAAAAAAGATCAAAGTCATACTAGAGAAACAATAAGGAAAAGGTTTCAAAACCATTAAACCAAATTGTACTGCAGGTGTATTTTGCTGTAGAAAATTCCCTGTTTTTTGTACTGAAAAGGGGATCCAAAGGCAATATTCCACACCCTACACTTCATACCAATATGGAGTGGTAGAGGTGAATTCATAAACTTTTGGAGATGACAAGGTATATTTTAGAGACCGAGTTTGTTCTTAATAAATATTGGTTACAAGTACCTCACATATTCATGTGTCTACTCATTTGATCTCCGTCAAAAAGCAACATGCACAAAAACTTAAAAACAAGTAGGTTTTGGACGAAAACTCAGAGTAAATCATTTCAATGTTTTTGGTTTAGTAGTATATGTATGGGTTTGTGAGGAAAACTGAATCAGACGTCGTGCTCATAAAGCATTTCAATTGGTTGAATTTGGAACTAACAAAAGATCCTTTAGCTGTGCTATGGTAGTTGATGAAAATATAGGTCTTTTTCAAGCAACAATGTAATGTCACCAATTAATTGGAAGAGAATTGATTAAGTTAAATAATTAAGTGGTTCTAAAATTTAAATAATATCACAAGGACTTTAATTATTTATAAAGTAAAGGGAATAAAATAATAAAATGATGTCAACCTAGTGTAATTTTCAAGACACTTCTTGGAGCCCTTTATAAGGGGTGGCTGGGTGTCATGTTCATCATCGATCAATCATCTATTTCCTTGTTTTTTTTTGCAATTCTAGTTGGAATTGGGATTCTCGCTTGGAGTTTTGGAGGTGCAAGATCCTCCCTAGTTTGCTAGGTTTGCCCAAATTTGTGAAGTCCTCTTGCGAAGACAAATTTGCTGTAATTATAGATATATCTTTATTGTTTGGAAATATCATACCAAGCTATCTGCGGTTCATCTGCAATCCATTGTATTGGCGACATGTTTCGAGTTTAATCTCAAATATTTGAGATCTAAAGGGAGCTCCTTGTGTGCTTACTTGTTTATATATATATATATATATATATATATATATATATTTGAATGATCTTGGTTTGTGCGAATTCACACTACTATCGGGAGTTGGTTATATGTATGCTCTGATTTCAATATAATAAATTAAGACTCAGACAACGTATCTTCATTAGCAGGTAACATCCGACATAACATGACATGCAAATAATGCAATACACCTAGATGGAGTCAGCAGAGCCCTATTCAAAGGCTCACTGCGGAATCTTGAAGACCAACTTGTGCATGGAATTGGCAAGAGCAATAGTGTACATAAAGTGTGATTGACATTGGTGGCAGACTTTTAGAAGTTGTGAACCCTTGAAGGTTAACGACAAGTCACTACTAGCATATCTATTTCATCACGAAATCAATATTGCATGTATCGGGAGCTGCTTAACTTGATATACCGAGAGTATGACCCATGGACCGTGTACGCATGAATTATACAGACACTCGTTAATAATGTTTTCATACACGGAGACTATTGCTAAGTCAACCATAGAACATCACTCGAATCAAGCACTGTTGTGGACATAGTCCCGAATTCGAAAGGTGAAAGATTCCAAACCAATCTTAATGCAAATAACTGTTTTGTTTTCAATTTTAAAACTTTGACCAGCGCGATTGTCCACTGAGATGAATTCAAGTAATTCTGAATTTTTGTGTCTTTTCTCATATATTCATTTTTTTAAAATTTTTTTGGGTGATACAAATAATTGCATAAATAATGACAAATTAATTCCAGCTGAAAATGATAAGGAATATACTAAGAATTTAACAATACTTTGAGTCTAAACAGTACATACCCTAAAGGGAATTTACACTTTGCACTTTAAATAAAATATAATAAAATAACATTTCCCCAATTAAAGTTGTCCAAACTCAAGGAAAAACATTACTTTATCAAAATGTCATAACTCATGGTGCCAAATAAGCTTCGGATAGTAAAAATAGTTTATAATAATTTGAGACCTTTCCAATGAGTCCCCATACATAGGTATATGTGCCCAAATCCATCATTTATCCCCTTATTACTCCGAAATGGCTATATAAATAGCCTTATTATAAATTATTTAATTACCAACTTAGGAAATATTAAAATATTTCCCCTTAAGCTTCTGAAAGCCCAAATCAACCAAATCAATATGAAACTGACCATGTCACCTGTTTGTGACTGATATCGGACGAGATGGGTCAACAGGCAGTCCCTTCCCTAAAATCTAGGGATGCTCCTAGAAGTTAGGAAACCAATCCTGTTGCACTGAAATTGACATCAACTGAAGGGTCATGAATAACCTCACAACTGGCAATTGTCACGACCTCCTAAAATTTAGGGGTATCCCCTAAAATCTAGGAACTGCTCCAAACTAGCTCCAAACTGCCTGTAAAGCCAAAATCTGGTCATTGTATGCACTGAATGAGTCATCATCCATCTCTGCTAGCCTACGAGACTCCAATGATAGGCCAACTCCTCCGTCTTTGATGTCCACTCTAGAAAGGGGACATGACAATCCTCCCTTCCCGGAGATTGCTTGTCCACAAGCAATGCAACACTATATCATCACCATCCCAGACATACCGCTTATACCGTATGCAGTACTTTGACTGCATCTGCTGCTCCACTGAATAAATATGATGTATCCCTAATGTCGGAAACAACTCATCACCCCCCTGAAGTGCAAGTGCCATCACAAAACGACTGCCTAGATCCCACATCAAAGCATAGTTCACACTGTACGGGATTGAGGTGAAGTAGATCACGTCATCACTGTTGAGTATCCAACCCTGACGACCCTCGTGACCAGGAGTCCACACAACTGGCCATTCTGCTCCTCTATCATAACTCGGACCAGTAACCAACCCAAAATCAAACCTGTACCAGTCCATGAAAGTCACCCCATAATTTGCCTCTGCCTAGAAAATAAAACTCGTTGACTGCTCATATGGCTGAAACACTGAAACAGGCAATGTAGACTCTGGAAATGCTAAGTGGACCTGGCCCCATTAACCCATCTGGTGTCAATGCATATGTAGTCTCCAATCAGTAGGGGTATAGCTACCTGACCCATAGAGAGATGGGATACCATCAAAGATGACTCAAGCATACCCTCGACCCCTATCATAGAGACCTCTAGAGTGGCTGATCCACACATGCGAATCATCCCAACACTATGAGAATGGAACCCCTCCTGCCACACAATCCATA
>MU224809.1:438631-468338 GCA_018584345.1 Thuja plicata | reverse complement strand
GTGCACTACTGCACCATGGATAGTAGAAATCTGGAGCCAACTCCCACCTGTGTACCACCCAATCATCTACTAGTGGACTAAATGAGAAGTGGAGTGTACTCCTCATGGTGCAATCAAGATGGACTCCCATAGGCTCCCTCAATGGCTCTATGACATAACCCTGTCCAACCAACTCATACCAATGAATCATCTCATGATCACCCAACGGTCTAAATGAGGAGTGATATGCACTGATCACTGTGTAGTCAAGATAAAGTACAACAGGCTCTCTCAACGGCTCTGTGTCAAAATCTTGCCCAATAAGCTCATCGTCACTCCCACTAGTCTCATCGCACAAATCTGGGTATAATTCATACATCTTATCTTCGAAGTCCAAACAAGGACCTTTCATAGACCACAACTGACCACCCTGATTCTGCTGTGAGATAAACTGGTGTCCATGGTCAGCTGTAGGTGGTGTAATAGTAGATTTGCTCCCTAGAGGAGGGAACAAATCAACATGAGCACTGTATTCCCACTCCAACGACACTCGGCTGGTCTCCTGTGAGGATGTTGTAGGAAACCATCACACAACTCTCTGGTGAGTCCACTAGTGTCACTGGAAAACTCTGTACTGTAACCGCCTTTGATGATGACTCTGCCACTCTCAGACTGTCGGTAAGCTCCTCTAACTGTAAGTTCGCCTCCTGAAGGGCTGCCTAGGTATACTCCAATGACTCACTCATCTCCTCAAGCTCATGGGCGAGCCCGTCAACTTCCTCCTCCTTCTGCATCAGGGCATCATAGCAGATGCAACCCTTCTCTAGAAGATAACTCCGATCAACCACTAACTCCAAATAATCCTGCTTCAATATCCCCATAGCCTCATGAAGAGCATGAAACTCTGCCATGGAAAATCCGCTACTATCCTGCTCATCAGTCATGAGAGCGCTCCAACTAAGCGTAGATAACATCCGTCGAGTGGCATCAAAGTGCTCAACCGCTGTGTCTACCCTCCTTTCATCAACCCTAAGCTGTCTAATCAAGCAATGAGGGGTCTGAAAATGATAATTCTTAGGCATGTGTACTACCTCTAGATCTGCACTATGGTAGGATACTATGTCTTAGATCGGTACATCTCTGTAAGGGGTATCCAATATGCATTCACTAATGCATGCATCCTCATCTATAGTACTGCAACTCTGTACCTTTGACACCACCTCCTCAGTCAATGATGAAATTGTTGTCACCACACTATGCTCATTCTCATCAGCTCCCCATGTGTCCGCACATACAACCGAATCATGATCCTGGAAATCAGTGCCACTATGAGTACACACTGCTTTGATTTCTCTGGTCTGGTCTAAGAAAACAGACTCATCATGACATGAATTGTCATCTCACAATGCCTTTGAAATACTTGTATGTGGATTACTCTCCTGTGCAAACTCACCAAAATCAACCTGACCCTCTGTATTACTTGCTGTTCCACCCAAGTCAATGCTGGCTACATGTGTTTCAGTCCTGTTTATAACTTTTTCATGTGCATCATCATAGGAGATTTCTTGTCCCACTTGGGTGTGCCCTATTTTTGTCATCTTGTTTTCTTTCACTGCCCATTTCTCAATCAGCGTTGACATGCCTGATTGATATTCACTGAACACCCGGACAAAACTCTTCATTTTTCTAACCAAGCCATTCATTTGTTGATTTCTTTTAATATGTCGGTCTTTCTATTTGGCCATTATTGTCTTACCAGCTGTCAACTAAAAGCATAAATGTGTAGGCTAACAACTACCCAGTTGCTGATACGAATTATCAAAACTTTTTATCAACTACCCAAATGCTGGAATGATTTATCAAAACTTTTTATCAACTACCCAATTGCTGGAGTGAATTATTATAACTTTTTCTACAGTCATCTGTGACAGAATCCCACAAACCCTACAGGTTGGCAGGATGTAGGCTCTGATACCACTGAAAGATTCCAAACCAATCTTAATGCAAATAACTATTTTGTTTTCAATTTTTAAACTTCGACCAGCGTGATTGTCCACTGAGATGAATTCAAGTAATTCTGAATTTTTGTGTCTTTTCTCATATATTCACTTTTATTTTTATTTTTGGGTGATACAAATAATTGCATAAATAATGACAAACTAATTCCAGCTGAAAATGATAAGGAATAATATACTAAGAATTTAACAATACTTTGAGTCTAAACAGTACATACCCGTACAGTTACAACAATCTGATTTTTATTTATGAATTGATCCAAATGCAAGCGGTCTACAATAAGTATTAATGCCAGCTGTAGGAAAATGCTTGGCGTTGATCAATATGCTGATGAAAATGCTGTCATAGAACTTCCAATACAAATTTGCAATCAATGGCATCCAATGCAAGAAGAAAATGCCTCAAATAACCTCCAGGTGGCTGCCTCAAAGGAAACGCCCAATTTGAAACAGGTTGGCCGCCTTGTTGAAGCTTCTCTTCTCAAAAGGATATGTATGCAATGAAGACAAACGCCCTTTCCTCTGACAATCAATGTGCATGATGAACAAATCCAATCCCAATCCTTGCTGAGGGCTACGTCTCAGCAATTCCAGTCCTGGGGTTTGCGTCTCGGACCTCCAAATCGCTCCACCAGAGCAATTGCCAAATTCACAATGTGTAGTGTTCAAAAGATAATAAGAAATTAGGTCTCCATCTCCTTATATCCCCTTCCAAGTGCAAATCGAACCCTAAAGGGAATTACACTTTGCACTTTAAATAAAATATATTAAAATAACATTTTCCCAATTAAAGTTGTCCAAACTCAAGGAAAAACAATACTTTATCAAAATGTCATAACTCATGGCGCCAAATAACCTCCGGATAGTGAAAATAGTTTATAATAATTTGAGACCTTTCCAATGAGCCCCCATACACAGGTATATGTGCCCAAATCCATCAGTTATCCCCTTATTACACTGAAATGGCTATATAAATAGCCTTATTATAAATTATTTAATTACCAACTTAGGAAATATTAAAATATTTCCCCTTAAGCTTCTGAAAGCCCAAATCAACCAAATAAATATGAAACTGGCCATGTCACCTGTCTATGACTGATACCGGACGAGATGGGTCAACTGGCAGTCCCTTCCCTAAAATCTAGGGATGCTCCTAGAAGTTAGGAAACCAATCCTGTCACACTGAAACTGACACCAACTGAAGGGTCATGAATAACCTCACGACTGGCAACTGTCACATCCTCCTAAAATTTAGGGATATCCCCTAAAATCTAGGAATTGCTCCAAACTGGCTGTAAAGCCAAAATCCGGTCACTGTATGCACTGAATGAGTCCCTATCCATCTCTACTAGCCTTTGAGACTCCAATGATAGGCCAAATCCTCCGTCTCTGATGTCCACTCTAGAAAGGGGACATGATAAAAGGTGATCACACTTGTCGCTTATTTGAAGCCAAATGAAACAAATACGAAAGTCTTGTAGTTGCCATGACAAGTTTGAGTCAGACATATCCGTGTGGGCCCAATCCTCTGTTTAACTTCTCTCATCTATACAATGCAAATATATTTACAAATCCTCAGGAGCTTTACACTATCGTGAACTAACGTCATCAGACTTCATGGTATGGGTAGATGACCATGTATGTGGGAGACCACAATAGCAGAGCATGATTGCAAGTAGCGTCTAGTTTGAAGACAGGAGAAGATCGAGCGGTTAAGGAAGAACTCTGTAGTTTATGTGGATAGCCATTAATAGAGATATACCAGAATATCGACAAAAGAACTCTCATCATACAACCATTAGAGCTCGTGGTTCAAACATCCATTTTCTGATTTATCATTGGCAATATCTACTTTCATATCAAGCATTGGAGATGGAGGTATAATTCATTGATGCCTCCATCAGATGAATTACTACAAGCCTGGAACTATTGAAGACTTGAATTATACTTGTCAGCTGTTGGGTGTTGGCCAAAGCATATTGACCTGTTTTGGATTGTTAATAGTCTGTTATTGTCATTGCAAGGGAGCTCAATAGATAATATCAATACCTTGCGGGTGGTCTGATTGGTTGGTCATGCAAAAGGATATAGAGAGTATGTACGTATGATTTCTGTACACATTTCAATTTCAGATACTTTATTCTAGAATCACGTAATCTGCACTATTGAGATTAGAATTTAGTGGAAGTCTGTAGAAGTTGATTGGGTTCAATTTTGGGACATTACATTGGTAACAAAGCTGGTGATCTTGCCAGCCTGTCGGGGATTTCATAATTGGATCAAAACAGGGCACCAAGTGATGGATGATGATTGGAGGATCTACGAAAGATTGGTGACAAGCTTGGTTTGCACCATCAACAATGGAATGATGTTGATCTCACACTGCTTATGCTGGAAGTATATTAGGTTATGGTGGAGCAGTCACCTTCAATTTCAGTGTAGATGGCCCTTGTTCCTATTGAGATTGCATTGAGATAATATGGTTGTTAAGACATCTTGATAAGGGGATCAAACTGTTGGTGGCGTCATGCCTAAGTGATAACTTGAGGATCTCAGCTCCTCGTGCGCCATATGATGATGACACCATGAAGGAGATGTTGCAATTAATAGTCAACAACTTTTAGAGTCTTGATGACATTAGTAGCGATCATTCAACAAGGACATTTGCAATATTAAAGATCTTTGCAAATCTCAGAGTGAGGCCTCTTGATGGATTTGGAATTTCATAATTTGGTCTATAACATGTTTCATCATTTCTTGGTCACAATTCATGATAAAGAAGTTTTTGAAGCTATCGAGAACACTATGATCTTGTGTATTGAGGAGATGGATGTCATATCCCCACCTATCACATCCATGCTATGGGCTGTTCACAAGCAAGAATGTGATCCTTCTTAGGCTGCATATTAGTTGGTCAATAATGTATTCAAACATTGTGAGGAAAAATTGAAGTCTCACTTGTACAAGAACGAGGAAGTTGGTGTTAGCAATAGACCCCATGGCATCATTAGCCCTAAGGAGGAAGAAGACACATTCACATGCTCATTTCAGCCACATGAGGATATGAACAAGCAAGAGACAATTACACCTTCAAGTGGAGATCACATCAGCTTGATTGCAGCTACAAGGATGAAGAAGATTCTTGCATGAAGTTTGCCAAGCCAACATTGGTCAATTAGCTTCATGGAGATGCAAACTCTACCAATGATCCTTTGCATGAGCAATCTCTATAGTTGGTCGGTAAGAAATCAATTGGTAATAATGATGTTTGGTCTTGTAGTGAGACTGATTTCACTTGTTTCATTCACATATTTGCATTGGAAGTATACTTGACGAGGTCATATGAGACATTTTGCTTTAGAGAGATGATTGTAGGGCTGCCTAACAAAATGCTCCTACAATGTAATAATGTTTGGTTTGTCACGATTTCTTCGCCATGGGCAAAGAACATAATAGAGATACAGATTTGGATCAGTTCAAGGACAACTTGGGCAACATGTGACCTTCAATCTCATAGACCAACTCTTGTCTAGGATGCGATAAGGAAGGACAAAATGGAACATAATTCTGATTTTCTGAATGCAACCATGTAAGAACCCCCTGTGGTTCTAACTTTGACAAACATTGATTGTTTCAATTTTGGATGTTTGACAATTTGTCAAACACTTTGCATGCAAGCTCTGATACCACTGTAAGAACCCTCACAAGTTCTACCCCTGAAAACTCAAATTTTGACCCTTGACATTTTGTTAAACAGTTGGTATGCAATGTCTGAGTTCTGATTTTTGAGTGTATATGGTTTGCTTTGTTTGTATTTAAATGATTTTTGCAATTCCAACATATACAAATGCATAAAAAATTCAAATGATCTTGCTAGCTATTCACAAATATCTCATTTCATTTCATATATTTGGAATTATTTGCAAGGATCATCAAAGATGCATTGAAACAATTATTAATTGCAGAATTATAAAACCTGGGACTAATCACAGCTCAATATATCCTCCCAGATTGAATTGCAGCTTTTTGAAACTGTCCACAAATTATCTCTAGACCACGTGAACCCTGAATGAAGGCGCTAGACAACCATAACATGCCTCAAGGATACCTAACGCAGGCCCCTGCAATTAAATCATAGCAGTTTAAAGACTGCCGTTCCTCTATTTAGAGCTGCGGCTGCTGTAGCATCATGCTGCTGCTGTATACTAAGCAAATTGCAGGTCCAGGACTGCGATTTGGTATTATTCTTTGCCACTGTAAACTCAGAAACAAATCTGAAAGTAGACGCTGGAATTTAAACCCAAACCCTTCACTGTTTAAGCACAATTATGGTCTCTGAATAAGGCCATCACAAGCACAATCCGCTGGATAGTTTCACCAGTTCAAAGTGCATGAAAATCTGAAAGAATTCTCAATTCTTCAGACCTTTGAAATCTGAAAACCCTTGGCTCTCAAACAACAACACTATTTTCCAAAATCAAATGCACAAGAATGAATCGATTTCTACCTCTTTGGCATTTTATATTTTCTCTTCACAAATTGACCAAGTAGCTTCTCTTTCATTTTTCACATAACATAAATGCATTTGCTTTTGATGTAGGTTGACTTTCACCATTAATAATTAATTCATTAAATGCCCCCTCATGTGATATACTACTTGGCTTTTGTTTTAAATCATTAAATAATATTTTCTTTTCATATGCTCACTTTGACTTAGGAAAACACTAAATAATTGCCCTCCTTTAATATTATAATCATTTAATGCACTTTTAAAGTCACTTGGCCCACTCATTAAAAAAACTTTATAATATAACTTTTAATAATTAATTATTAATAAAGAATCTTTTATTAATAATTAATACCTCGAACTTGAGCCAATAACTTATTCCACTTAATCAACTGATGAAGTATGCTAATACCAAGTCCAGGAGTGCTGCCAAAAATAGCAACATGGGCAAAATTGACTTACTATAAATAGTAAGTCCCTCAAATTGAGCCAATTGACAAATGAGTCGATCACTGTGCATACCATGCGTTCGGGAGCCCTTGCCAGATATAACAACTCCTCCACAATAACTTACTATAAATAGTAAGTATCTAAATAACTGCTTGAGTCAACGATACTGAATCTCAACCTTGCCACCAAGCTGTTCAGGCGGCTTGCTAAAGATGGAAACCCTGGCTTTCCCAAAATAGTCACTTACTATAAATAGTAAGTATGCCGATCTGACTCAAACGAAGAGCAATCCTCAACATCCCTGTTCATTGGAGTGGGAATCTGTCTCTGGCTCTACCAACTGGATCCTTTGAACAACTCCATTAGATATGAAGGTCAGGAAATAGGCTAATCCTCTGAAAGATGACACTAACGAAAAAGGGGAGATTACAGTTCGCCCTTCTTGAAATTGCTTGTCCCCAAGCAATCTCAGAAACAAAAAACACGTAAGTCCACCTGGATCCTAAGGGTAGAATCCAGTAATGTCCTTGTGATCACCAACTAGCTCCTGTAATACTAACCCCAAGATAAACGACAGAACTTGCCAAACTGTATCGAACCCGATTGTAAATGTCGCAGGAGTGAACATCTAATAGGGAAGCAACTTGGAAGGCTGACAAAGCTTGCTTCACAAAATTGCACAAAGTGAGCTGTCATACACATTGTCCAACCCATGTGCAACTAAACTGTGCATCTGGAAGGGGTCATGCACAAGAGGATGAAAAGGAAAGCTATAGGCACTCCTCAATGTGTAAACTCTTGAAAAATCCTCAGTGATCTCTGTTTGAAATCTCGATGCACTGGAAGGATCTCAAAATCTGAATAGAAGCATGTCAATAAAAACATCCCCAGACTTCTTTTGCTCAACACTGAACTCAACTTCACCATGCCCAAAGTGGTGAAGCCAATCAGTGAGACCTGCCCGAACTGTAGTGCTAACCTTGTCATAACTCGGGTCCCAAAGCACACTAAACTCACATCCATTCCTTCTGTGGAGATAAGAACATCCAAAGGTGTCTGTAACACTACCACTATCTCCATCCTCTGCGAGGCTCCTATAGATGTGCTGACTCTACAAGTAATCTGACTTACAGTCATTGATCCCATCTATAACAGATGGAAAATACCCATCCATGGTATAACCTCGGAAGCAATCCACACTGATGCATCATCAAATCCTCTGTTTGTGGATCTGAGAAGCTGTGATGAGTACTCCTCCCTATGTAGTCACGATAAAAAGCTCCCACCTCGGTCAAGCGCTGACTATCATAGTCTTGAATAAAAGCTCTATCATTTGACTCATCACCAACAACTCCCGCAGTGGATGTAACCACAAGAGAACCTGATGCAACATGTGGTTCTCCGCTGTTCTCAATAGATGCACCCATCCTAACTATATCAACTACACTTGTAACTGTGATAACAAAAGCTACATCCCCAACCGGCTCACAACTATAACCCGTGGGTATAAGGTCATCACCAACTCTCACTGTAGAGGACTGCACTGTGCGTGTAGTCGGTGAACAATGTGCCCGATTCAACTCTACGGTAAGCTCCTCAATCTGTGACTGAGACTCATGAAAGGCCAACTGTGCTCTCTACAATGAAGCCCTAGTCACTCCCAACTCATGGGTGAGCTCATCCACCTCATCTTCCTTTCTCCTCAGCGCATCATAGCAAGTGCAACCCCACTCGAGAAAGTAGTCTCTGTCAGCCAATAACTGCAAATAATTTTGTTTCATTATCTCGATGGCTTCTGGAAGTGTATGAAACTCTGCAAGGGAAAGGCTACCATCATAATGCTGATCCGCAGAGGAGTACCCCAGCCATAGGTAGCCAATATCTGACGAGCAACATCAAAATGCTCAATGGTGATGACAATTTGACTGTCATTCACCTTTAGTTGCCCAACCAACTGATGTCTCTTAAATTCTTGGCACTCATGCAAGCTCCCAGAATAAAAATCTGCACTATGAAAGGATTTATCCGCAACGCTCACCTCGTAATCAACATCATGTGTGCTATCATCAGGGCACACATCATCAATCGAGGTGCTGCTACTATGTACCTCGAAAGTTGGCTCTACTGGTAAAGAGGAAGCTGTTGTTTTGACCTTCGCTATGCCCACTTCTGCTTCCAATGTAACTGTAGGTTCCTGTAAGTCACGATCCTGGGACCTATTACCAATAGATGAATTTTCTGATTCATTTTCCCAGGTCTGATTTATGAAATCAGATTTGCTTTGGCCCACATTTGCATCACATAACTCATTTTTAACATTCGAATCATGAGTGTCAACATTGGGAAACTCCATGCAACCATCTTTCACACATGGGAGGGCTGCTATCTCAGGCATAGGTTCATCATTATGACTTCTATCATAAAAATCAGAACTTTTATTGTAATTTGAATAAGCGTTTGCCTCCTTTTTCTTCGCAAACAAAGGATCCAAAATATTCGGATGTTGTAGAAGCTCTGATAAATTTTTATTATAATGCTGAAAGGCATCATTATAATCCTAAAAGGCATGCATGAGCTCTAGCATGAGATCATGTATAGATTTTGTTTTGCCCATGACTGAAACAAAGCAAGAGTGCTGGTCACTCAAATATCATCTGTAGGACCAATATAAAATTTTCCCAACCCCCAACAAGATGGCAGGAACCGCTTTGATACCATTGTAAGAACCCCCTGTTCTAACTCTGACAAACACTGAATTGTTTCAATTTTGGATGTTTGACAATTTGTTTCACTTGCAGATTTACAGGCTCTTAGAGAAGCTGTAGTGGTGATGAAACCAGATTTCCTTCACCTTCTTTTTGATAGAGATCATCTCCTATAGCTTAATGAGATGTATTCCGATGCTTTGAAAAGAAAAGAGGATGATGAAGACAAGCTCGCTTATGAGCTTAAGGCTGTCCTTCAAAAATCTGAAAACCGTTTTGATGGACTTGAGGCAAGAATGTTTGACAGTGGACAAATGGTTGAGGAGATGAAAGGTACTTTTCAGTTGGATTTTTCATGGGAGAGATCTCCTTGTGCTTGGACATCTTATCACGAGGAGGATGATTCCTTGCTTGGGTTTGATGCTGCCCCAAAATCAGGAAATTCTGATATGCTGATTGATGACTGTAATTCTTTGATGAAGCTTGCTGCTATCCCACAGACAGAAGGTTCTAATTTTCTTGTTGACAACACTTTCTTGGTTGGAGTTGGTGCTGCCTGACACTTAGGAAGCACTAATTTTCTGATTGGTGATAGTGGCTTCTTGATCAAATTTGACTTAGATTTTGAATAATGATTTCTTGATGGATTTTGTTGCTGCCCTAAACTCAGAAAATTCTGTTTTTCTGATCTTGGACAGCAGCATTTCAGTTGGGATCCATGGTGTTTTGGGGGAGCACACTCTTTGGGATCACAACAATTGATGACACACCTATGGACATGACAACCAAATGCATGGAGACTCGAATTGAGTTGGAGGCATGTGATATTCGGTTGGATGCATATCTTGGAGCAACACTTGTTGAAGAACCTTCAACAAAGAAGGAAGGAAGGTTTGAGTTTCTTGAGGGCACTATGGACATGTATGATTGCTATTCTAATTCGTTTCTTGGAAACAATTGTCTCTTCCCTTTACATTCAGATTTGTATGAGCATCATGAGGCTCATGAGTTTTCTCTCTTGGAGGACCTTGTGAAAGCTCATGTCATGGAGGAAAAGGGGATTGTGGATCATACATTTGGTGGACCAGCCACTAGTGTTATACATATACATGTTGAGGGAGACAAGTACTTTTGAGCTGATTGGCTCCTTGGCCTCTCATGGAGAGTTTGAGGAGTTGTCTCTTCTTGTAGTTCTTCTGGTAAAATTCATGAGGGTTTGCATTGTTGATGGCATGATTGGTTCATCTTGGTTTGAGGACATTTTTGGAGGAGCTATTGTTATGCTTATTCACTATGATCCATTATTGGAATTTGGAACTTTTCACTTTGTGGATGATGAGGCACGCATGATCAAGACCCTGCAGAATGAGTGGAATCTTTTTGGAGAGTGCAAGTTGTAATTGGGCCTTGAGATTTCAGATTATGTGTTTGGGACAACAACTAATGAGTATGATGTTATGATGAATTGGGGGCTTGGCTTCAGGATGTTTGATACCTTGCTTCAGTGGGAATTCGACGAGTTGCTCCACAACTCCGGGCATGGCGATGTTTATATCGGAGTAGAGCAGCGGAAGCTTGTTGAAGACTTGCATAGCATTGAAGGAGTCTTCGAGCCTACATCCAGAAGGGTTAACCTTGCGGTCATGATGCGGCATCAAGATTCTAGCGGATATCGCTATCAAAGTCCGTGTTTGGTTTGGGATCCTAGAGCTTGTCGAATGGCGAACAGTTTGATGATGGATTGCTTGAGGGCAAGCAATCTTTGGGCCAAGAGGACTGTAATGTCCCCAATCAATTGGAAGAGGATTAATTAAGTGGTCCTATTTATTATGTAAATTATATATCATACACTATTATGACGTCGTTCAAACTACAAATAATTGTCATCTATTTATCTATCATTTTTCTTGAGTGCTTTACTCAATAAATAATTTTTGCAGGTTTTTTGGTTAAATAGAATTAGTCAGCAATATTAAGTTTCAAGTAGTCAATTGGGATGTTAATGTTTTCTATGAAGATAATCAAGGTGTTTGCAATGACCAATATTAACTTTTGTACATTTCTATTGTCTCCATTTACTATCTTTTCAGGGAGTGGATATCAAGCCTTGAGTTTGATTCTAAGGTAATTAATATGCTCAATTTAGTCCTATATTTGCTCGTTTAGTTTGTGTTCATTATGTAGTGAAGGCAAGGGTGGGAGTTGAAATGAAATAATCTAAAGACATCTTTTTGACTATGGGAGAAAATGATTTTGTGCTTCAAAAACTGCAAAAACTGTTTATCTTGATTTCTAATGTAACATAGAATAAATTCCTCAATTGAATGAATAGCATTTATATTGAATATATGATAAATAATATTTCATTTTGATGCTGAGAATCAATTTGTTGCATTTACACAATTTATGAGCATGTTATTGGAGTACAATGAACACTGAGAGGGTAGGGGGGTGAATTAGTGTTCATACACAATTTTTACTTTTTAAATACTTATTCAAATTTGACTTGTTTATGCAATATGAAACAAAAGTTAAATGGACAGCAATACAATTAAACATACACAAGAATATGACACAAGAAATTGTCTTAAGTGGAAACCCTCCTAGGGAATAAAACCACTCGAAATTGCCTCACTGGCTTATCTGAAATATTCTGTTTCACAATGCCTCACTGGCAGAGAACCTGAGTAGTTACAAGATGCCTCACTGGCAATGCTATCAAACTGATATACTTTGAAATGTGTCAGTAGCAAAGCAATGTGCCTCACTGGCAAAGTGTCTCACTGATAATATGCCTTTCTAGTTTATACATTATCAATTCAAATAATCACAACTCGAAACAGAGTATTATCTTTATTTCAGTCCTCAACATATTCTGATCTCACTTTGTTTAAGTTTCAGAATCAAATGTACAACATAAAACTTTCATCTATATTATGTCATTGTGCATATATATACCATATATCCAATGATATAGTATAGAAAAATACAACGCCTCAACAAATCTTTCACAATATTCTGTAAGATGTTTCCTTTGAATACCACACCACTCTCTCTGTTTCTCTCTGTATCTGTCTATCTTGAATGCCTTAAATATAATGAATTTATAATGCCTTACATTACTGAATTGAAACATAACTTTCTTTTCCAAACTGAAAACCATCTCTAATTGCTCTGTAACAATTTCAACTGATTCAAACTGAAATGCCTTTAACAAATGCTAATCAATGCTTTCATAAAACAAAGCTTTGTAATGCAGTTACAATTATGTGTCAACGATATACTTCAGATAATGATATTCGAGAGTATAACTTCTGTTCTTCAAATGCAAACTAAATCATGTTTGAAAGTTGAAACAACCAACTGTTGACACCTAGCAAACCAACAATTATAAACAAAAGAATGGAAGTGGTATATACAAACCGAGCACTCAACAATGGTTAACAGCCCAAGTATGCACAGGCTTAAATTAACTGAACATAGACCCACAATGATTAAATGGAAAGATAGTGCAAGACATGGCAAACCCTTGACTAGGGTTAGGTATATACAAACCGAGAATTCAACAATGGTTAACAGCCCAAGTATGCACAGGGTTAAAAGAACTGAACATAGACCCACATAATGATTAAATGCAAAGATAGTGCAAGACATGGCAAACCTTTGACTAGGGTTAGAAACTTTAGTTCAAAACTAAACTCTAAACCCTCAATATACAATAGTAATGATTAAGATACAAAAACCCCAACTGATATAACAATGGTTTAAATCACAGCAATACTTCGAGGGTAAGAATGACAAATAACAAAGAGAACCTGAACCCTTTTTCAACAAAGCATGAAATAGTGAGAAAGCCCTTAACAAGACTCGGGTTTGACAAAACAATACTTTGCAGAAAACAAAACCTTAATACATTTTCACAGCTTGAATAAGCGTTAACAAAAACCAAAATAAATTTCATCCCTTTCACATATGCTTGATGCACAAATGCATAAACATGAACAAAAGATAAAACAAAACTGAACTTGAAAGCTTTTCATATTTTCTTTTCCAAGAAACAAAGAAACTGAAAGTGGAGAACCTGTAATAAGCCTGCCAAAACCAAATGTCATTGCCATGTACCGGTCTCAACCCTTCAAACCTCTTGCAATTCTTTTCTGCCATGTCACATTGTCTCAGGCATGTCCTGTTTGTTGGCTGCAGGCAAAACATTTATTTCTATTTTATACCATTTAGATATTGGTTGTTAGAAACTCAACCTCTATATATATCGTTTGTAGAGGTAGATTTCTTCACATACACTTTAGTGTACGCAGATTATTGTAAGCAGATTTCTATATGCCGAATTATGTATTCTTCCTGAGAAATATAAGAAATCTTCTGCTGATCAGTCCAGTGTAACCAACACTTTCATCCCACCACTCGACAGACTAAGGAGGACGTCTGGTATTTTTCCCGATTTCATAGTTATAGTAATGTGTGTCTGATTCTCATAGCATAGTGTTTTATCTTGAATTAGTGATTGAGCTTGATTTTTGTTAGCTTAGTAGCATGTTTATTTCTATTCTTTGTTGAATGCCATTTCTGTGTTATTTGCAAGTGTGGTTTGTGGCTCATTTAAATTCTGAAATCATTATAAGTTGCTGTTGTTCCTGTCGCCTGGAAGTGGTAGTTCCTGTCGATGGGATTATTTTGATTTGTTGTAGGTTTATTGTCATAGCTGCATTCATAACCCCACTCATCTCACGACTTTCACCCCTTTGTGGCATATAGCCCTGACACCTTTCACAAGTTTACGATCCTTAGATTGACACTCAGACAAAGCTGAATTTAGTTTATTCCTTAACCCAGTTTTGACCTATCACATAGTAGTTATTATTGTAGTTTTGGTTTAGATTATGTTTTTTTCCACAATTTATAGTAGTTATTGCTGTTGTTTTTGGTTTTGTTATTATTTAGTTAGCAATAGTGGTTTTCCACAATCCGTAGCCGTTGTTATTGAGCTGGATGGAGGAACAACTGATGTGGAGGTGTTATCTGTTGAGTTGATGTTATTTATTTGTTGAAGTTAAGCTGAGAGATTTCAAAGGGGACCCCTGCAGATGTGGCATCCACATTTTTGTACTAGGCACAATAATGGGCATGGGTACCAAAATGTTTCCTCCTTGGATTCATCTTTTTCAAACGCTTCTCTGTCCGTTGCCTTTATCTTCATATTTTGTGGCCTAATTTTTAATGCGAAGTGGACTCCAAGGATCACAGACTTGGTGTGATCTTTCTTGGCCAGAGGTTCTAGTGCAGGAGTTTCTATTTAGGCCTTGAGCTTGCTGAAAATATGGTGGTCAGGTTTTGCACAGGCAGGGAAACCAATTCGCTGCTTTTGCTCATCAAAGCAGATTAAAGTGATGTGAGCATTTCCTAAAGTGACATGGATCTTCATTATTTTGTTTGGACAATTTAAAGAATGAGTAACACACGGACAAGGTAATAAGTAATCATGTTTAGGCACTATAAAAAGTTTGTCTATTACGATACTTTTTCCCTATATCAACCGCTTTTTGGTTTTATTGAGGGGAAGATGATTAGTAAAGTTGAGGTTACCTACATAATAATATTTTAATGCTTTATTTTTTATTTTAATTACACAATAATTGTATACATCGCAAGGAAAATTTGATGTACTGCCCAAATATGCTTGGCCTATTTTAGGGTTTGTTAAGCATATCATTTATTAGTCTTTATTGTATCTTAAGGTTTAGTGAACTCTATTAGGGTTTAGTTTCTATCATTTGTATGTATAATTGGCAGAGAATGAAAATTACTTCTTAAAACATTTATGATGATCCTTAAGAGTTTTTTCTAACAATGGCACTGAAGTTCCCATGGAACCAAGATGCTAAAACTTGCAATAAGTCCTCTACTTCATTCTCATTATTAAAATCTTGTATGAATGGTTGTGCTTCAATTTTCCAAATATGTTTGGACTATTGGAATGCTGGACCAAGTCCTAGGTGTGTGGGTGGAAACATTTGAAGACAATGCATGGTTTTGGTGGAGCCTGATAAGTGAGTACGAGGCAGTGGAAGTAAACGAGATGTTGCTGAAGACAGAAGTTGTTAAAGTGTGCAATTGTTTGGTGGAGTTAATATTTGATCTGCAGTAGGTGTGACATTGGTTTATGTATGTGGGTGGATTGGTAGTGTGACAAAATGTCACGTGTCATGGGTGGTTGCTTATTACAATTACAATCGTTAGTTTCTATGAAAAGGTTGTGGATGTAGGCATGCATGGTGGGTAGATGTTAGTGGCAATCTTTTGCATGGGTTGGTAGAATTGTTAAGGGGAATAATCTTTTGCAAGTATCTGTCCATGTGTCCCCACAACCCCTCCTCCCCCATGCGAATCTGTTTGATTTCCCATGGCCGTAGGGCATAAAAAGGGATCAAACTCTTTGTTGTGAGGTTCAATTGGCATGTACAAAATACACAATTTGTTGTGTTGATAGATGGACAATAGTTTGCAAAGTGCTTGAGAGTGTGAGTTTGTGGGAACATGGTTGTAATGTCCCCATCAAATTGAAACAAACAAATGCAAATCAATGTAAAGACAAAAATGCAATTACATTAAGATCTGTGATTGTACTAGCGATTACAACCATAACTCATTTCATTCGTAATTCATATGATCCATAAAAAAAGTGTAAATATATCAGAAACACTTTTAAATTCAGATCAGTTTCTAATGGTGATTGCAAACAAAACCACAAGTGATTGATATTCTGTAATATTGACAGCAATATCATATACAGCAACGGCTTTATGAAGGGAGACATATGGATTTAAGAAGCCATTCTTATATATACATCCGGTTCGAGAAGTATGATTCAGTTATGGATTGCAGAGAGTACAGTGATCAATATGAGATTAGGTTATGCAGCGATGTGTTTGGCAACACAGTAATGACAGTGATTTGAGGTGCGATCATATTGAAGTTTGGAGATATCAAAGAAAATTCCATTCACTAAACATCAGCGAGCATATGGAAGGTTTGCTTGTCAAATAATTGGAGAAGGCATTGAATCAAAATAAGCAATCGTCTAAAATGCTAGACACCTACTAAATGATAGCAATTGATATCTAAGAAAGAGTGGTTATAATAATCATTGCACATAAAAATATCGACCAACTATCCTTTGTCATCGTTTTAGCAAATGGAGATTAACTAATATAAGTTAGGAGAGAATTAGCGATCATACAGTTATTTAATCATTAGACAAAGAGGTGTGATCTGCTAAAGGAAATGAGAGTTGCAACTCCATAATCATATCTCTTCATGGCACATAAAAGAAGTTTCAAAACATCAATTCAGAAGGATCATCGATTATTTCTATTTCTATTTTCATCCATATTTGGATCGCTCTGATTGAGCAGTAGCCTTCTTAAGGCAATCAGTTGCATATACCTAAAGACATCAATCAGGAACAGAACCAAGAGACATCACCATTACAATCAGTATATCAGACAAACGATCACATTGAAGTGGGAGGTCTGATCAGACCAAACTGCAGTATCATCGCATACTTCTAAAGTATTATCAGGAACAATAATTATTGTATCATTGCCAGAAGCGATAAGGAGAAGATCAATTGTATAATTTACACAGTGATATCTGAGGCAGCAGGATTAACTCCATAACATCATAGTGACAAAGCTTTTACATTGCAGATCGGAGTGTAATATCTGTTGATGGGAGTTTTATGCCACTACAACATGCAAAATCGAATACATAGTATTCCAGGTTGAAACACCAAATCTCCAACTCTCTCTTGGATAAGGATGCTCAAATGCTAAACAATGTACATGGATTGTGTGATCAAATGAGACAACCCCAAGGTTCCTTCTTATTGTGGACTCAACTCAGTTATAATGATGTGATATGCTGAGTATCACCAAGGGACTTACGTTGTTCAATTAATAGATATCAACCACTTCAACTTCTTCTAACTATCTCCAACTAAACGAATTACAAAGGAAAAGGGTTTAGAAATTCTATCTAACTCTAAGAATGTAAGACAATGTTGATGATGGGGTGAGCCTCTAACTAGTCCTTGCTTTGCCGTGTCAACCAGGGATAGGAGGGTGCTATCTTCTAAGGTTGCGGGAATGGTTTTCACATTGTCAATGCTGATTCAAATACCCTATGAAGGCGCAATCTAAATGAACATTTCCAATAGAAGTTAAACACTTGCAATTTAGGCCTAGACTAACCTTTCACTGTTACTTACAATCAACAAGTACTAAAAGGTATGGACACTAGCTCCACCATTAATTACCATTCAACAATATCTTCCATTCATCTACTTCTACTTCTACTTAACATGAAATGAAAACCTACTCTAAGTGAGGAAATGAAGAAACCATGCAATACTCCAAAGTAACACAAGTAATCCACCATGAAGACCCACAATGAATTAGCAATGATTTTGATAGCATTATGGCAACAATTTCAACAAATCTCTCTCTACTCAACCCTATCTCTAATCTAATCTAATTTCTAATGAGTTACAAATGAGAAGGCCTTGGCCTTTTATAGTTGTTTAATTACAATGAAGGGCCAAGATCGATTCAAGATTTCTCCAACAATGTCCTAATGCAAGTACTAGCTACAAGCATTAAATGCTCATCCAACTACATAAAAAGCACCACCTTGTGGGCCAATGAGAAATTACAATACTTTGATTGACCAATCAGAAAATAGGTTAGGTAGAAGCCTTATGTGGACTCCACATGTACACTTGGCATGATGTGATTAAATGTTCTTGGACACGTGCAAACTTGAATTCTCTGATTGGCCAGAAATGGATAGGCGTCACATCAACATTCTTATCTTGCAATCTTTGTTTTTATTCCACTTCTCCATGTTTGAAATTTGGAAATCTTCTCATTGGCATGACCTTGAACTTGCTTGTACATGAAATCTTGATGCCTTGACCTTGGTCTTCTTGATGAGATATGTACATTTGCGTTTCGATCATCACCCTTGGTTGAGGTTTCCAACAAATTTAGATACACAATGTTTATCATTGTGATGATGCCTCCCTCTCTCATGTCATCCTGTCATTGCCGTTATCCTTCCTTCAAGCCTTGGGATTTTTGTCATCCATTTGTACTTGCATTTTCTTGTCCTTGAACGCCTCCTTCATTCCCTTGCAAACATGAAAAAACTTGTATTAAGTTCATGACAATGAGTTGAGCAAAATCTAAATACTTCAAACATTTCGGATTTTTTTTCTAAGTTTTGATCATGATCAAAGGACATGAATAGTTCAGATTCACACAATTTCATCACTACTTGATTTTCATTCCTCTCATTTCAAATTTTCATCTAATCATGCACTTATAGCCTCCCATTCACCATGAAACACCACTGATACATACCTTGTTGCTGATGTTACAAATCTGGGCATTTAGGATCTGATTGTAGTATGAAGTCGCCCCAAACTTTGATTTTTGAAGCCCAGGTCTGCAATTTGCACTTGATTTTCTTCACAGATTTGCGATTTGCAGCTCCCCTCTATCTCTGATTTTCTTGGAAATTATAAGTTTCACAGTCCAGATTTGATGTTGCTAAGGTTTGAAGTTCGAATATTCTTCGAAATTTGGACCATTGAAATGAAACTTGATGGCAATTTGCTGAACGCCTATGACTGGTCTGCTCTGCTTGCATTTCAATCTGCCTGTCTTGCCTTGGTTTGTGTTTGAAATGAAATGAACTAACTTCATTTACAGGCGCTTAGCCTTAAGAGGTGCATCTTCACCCTAGGCCGACTTCCACTATGAGTATAATTTTTTTTTTCTTTTTAGATTGCAATATTTCAAATCGAAATCCCTACCTTGTCCAATCAGGCTGACCCTCCAATTGAATGCAATTTTAAGATTGGGAAATAATTAATATTTGCATTTAAAATTATTTTCAAGGCCGACTTGGTATAGGCAGCTCACTGGGCCTTCATGTTCACATGTTGAACATGCACATTGTTTCTTCTTATTAGTGCTTTGTTTTCTCTTGATTGTGCATCATTTTTGAGCGATAGTGCAACATTTTTGAGTGATTGTGCCTCATTTTTGAATGATTGTGCAAGGAATTTTAATGATTGTGCATCATTTTTGAATGATTGTGCAAGGAGTTTTAGTGATTGTGCATCATTTTTAACAAGATTTTTTACCGATTGTGCAAGGAATTTTAATGATTGTGCAAGTGTTGATCATGGAGCCCAAGTTTGGTTTTTTCTAAAAAAACTAAGCGTTAACTCATCATTTTATGGTTGGAGGGCAGAGGATTTATATTAAATAGAACATTTAAGTATAAGTTGTGACTTATAATTTAAATTATATTTTATATAAATATTGTCAGGATGTTTGAGAGTGGTTTCATATTCATAGGAGTTATAATGGAGATTTTAGATTTTGAGAGATTCTTAAAAGTTCCAGACTTAGCCAAATTTCAGGAATTAACACGCCTCCATCAATGTTATCTCCCACAAATTTTCTTGACTTTCCAAGATAAATTTGATATTGGAACAAGGATTTTCAAAGGATTCTAATTCATTTCATCACAAATCGATTGACTTCAATTCCACCTCCTTGACTAGCTTGGCCCAACTCTCACTCATATCCTTCAGTGACTTGACTACCCAATGATCCAAAGTTGTTCAAACTCATCTCTAAGACTCAGAGACTTGAAAATTGCCACTAAACGAAAACTACCTAGGACAACCACTTGCTACCAAGGCAAAAAGAGGGGGTCCCCATTTGCAATGGGGCGATGGTGTGAAAACCTCACAACAATATCCATAGAAGAGATAACCATTGCATCGACATAATACTTGAATATTGATAAGGTTCATATATTTGCAGATCTGAATATCAAAGATATCCATTGCATATACATCGATTGTATGATGCAAGATTCTTCAAGTTAGAGTATATCGATTATAGTGCTTCAATATATAGTAGTTCATAAAGATAATTAATTGAGAGATTATCATTATTACATAAGTGCAATCATCAATTTCAATCTTGCAAAGAATCAAGATATTATATTTTGTTTTATAAGTAGAGTATTTAGAAGTCTCTTGCAATTGAGTTATAAGAAAATAGTCTCATAATCATAAGAGATTACATAAGAGGACATTACAAGTGGTATCTAAGCATTGCATTTTGATGGTTATATTTCATGTTTGAACACATTTGTTGTTGCACCAAAGGATTTTTCAACTGCAGAATTTGGTTCAACCTTTTTTACCATGACTATCCAATACAAGCCTCTACTTCTAAGCTGAAGCAGAATCTTTTGCTTCCATATGAAACAGTTATATGGCATGAGAATTGCAGAGGCTGGAAATTCTATTCCTTATAACAGCTCTAATCTTCAGTTTCTGCAAAACGCTTATGCTTCTTCTACCTATCTCTTGTGCTTGGATACAAACACTATAGATAAACGGATCCATGGGAGGCATTTAGTCCATGTCCCGAATCCGAAGGAAGACACTGGTGATTAATCCAACAATCCCCCCCTTAGCGTTAGCCAAAGGGATTTGAACTTGCGACCCGACTCTGATACCAATTGTTGGAAACGTTTGCTGTTGCGCCAAAAGATCAATCTGTTAACGCGCATCGCAAATGCCAGAGATAAACAGATCCATGGGAGGCGGTTAGTCCATGTCATGAATCCGAAGGGAGACACTAGCAATTAGTCCAACATTTCATTATTCCTAAAATGGGACAATACAATGGTATTTGCACATAGGATTGTGTAGATCTACAAAGTCCAAAGGTTTGGATGAGTTTCCGTGTAATAAGATTAAAATAGTGAATTAGGTGTTGAGAGCATTTCCTTGTTGGAATTTTCAGTTTTTCTCCAGGAAAATCTATGGTGTTATGAGTTGATTCTTGCATGTGCTCTATTTTCTGTGCTTAATTACTCCTGTTTTTTTTATTGTTTAAGATATTTTGATACTATCATTGGCTATATATAGCCCACTAGAGAAGAGTATTAAAAGTATGGAGTAGTGTGAATTTACAATTTCAAAATGAATGGACCAGTAGGGTTGTGAGTTATGGATGATAAATGGTCATGTTTTGACATTCATTTTTTAATGTTAACCTGATATGAGGTTTGTGTGTCCCTCCCTATTAGCAAGTATTCTAGGTGGGTAAATGGTACCTTTTCAAGCACGATGGTGATTTAGTCTTGGCTAAGATTCTAAAATTGAAGGAATAGTTCTTGTCAAATTCAGCTAGGACTTGCATCTGTTCTCAGTATTTGATGTTCAGAATGGAATGCAAAGTATTACCTGATTTAGATGCAAACACGTGTTTCTGGGATTTGAACTTGGGTCTTTTTAATGAAATCAAACAATCAAGTAATGTCTTGTAGAACCAGTGGAAAGACAATCTGCCTCTTTTAGGGTAGGTATAGGCATTTTAATTAGTAGATCGTTTCTTGCAATATAAAGCTTCTGTATTGTATTCCTTTCACCTCTGCCCACTTTTCTCTTCTTTTAGGTTTGTCTCTGTGTTCATTGTGGAAGACTTAGTTTTAATTGGAGTTTTGACACCATTTTTTTTATTGTGTTTCTTCATTGGTTGCTGTCATTGTGAGGATTCACATTATTATATAAGGAAGTTATTGATTGATAATTGCATAAATTTATTTTTCCTCCCACAGTAGATCTTTTATTTTTAATTTCCATGGGGCTATGGAATTGTCTAAAGTGTTATGCTGTATTTTAAACTGTGAGCACAATTATTTGCCTCTTTTATTACTAATGCATATTTTAAGGGATCCTATTATACTGCAGTTATTTTTTTCTGAGCTATAAAAGTGCAGAATTTAATAGGTCATTTGTTTTCACAGGGAATCTATTTGGCATCAGTAACGAGCACTGGATGCTTGAAAGTGCATGATTATGAAAGTCTTTATTGCAAATGTGCAAGTAATGTTTTAGTTAATTGTTTTCAACAATATACAAATAAAAAACTCTTCTGATTATCTATTTGTATTAACCATTAACTTTTCTACTGTCACTTTTAAATGTTATATAGGTGCTCAATTGAAGGATGGAAGGAAGAAAACTGGTAATGGAAACTGCTTTTACTTAATAGTTTTCCTTTTGTTTGAAAATCCAGGATATCTTGGTTCTCTATCTTAAGATTGCATCTAAAGTGGCTTCTATAAATTGCCTATTAATTGTGTAAGGATCGATGAATTTGATTTTCTATATGCAGATGACAGCGAAGAAAATTTAAACTGAAAAACTTTAAAGGATTTCCATTAAATAATAAAATATCTTTTATTCCAAGTTATTTCCAGAATATGGAATGTGCCTTTAAAAAAGGCGTCATGTCTAATAGTATGCTATTGAGGTATATTTCAATGAAAATCAGCTATCATGGCTGTCAAACAAACACACCAATAGTATTTAGACTCACTTTTTATTCAAGCAATGGATGAGACAAAAGTCCATATAGGATTGCCATTACAGTACTTTTATTTGTATTTTTTCATGATGTATACATGTTTTTTTCCTTTCATTTACTTGCTACTCAATAAGGTAGCAGTAGAAATTACCATGTAAAATCTAACTTTTAATTATACATCCCATGTTTACTTGTTGAGAATTATTTTCTTTGTGCTACTTTGTAGAAGCCATTCTTTTATATCTAATTTTATTTTCTTTGTTGACCATTAATTGTGTACTTACAATCTTTCTGTTTTGTAATTCCAAATAGACTTTAGGGATGAAACAAAACCCATAGTGGAGATTTGTACTCGTGAGAAGCTTGATGCTGTTCGCTGGAATCCTACTAATCAAGAGGAGGTTTGTCTGATAATGGTCGTATTTTTCTGCAAATTGCAAATAATGCTAATTGTTGTGCAGTAATGATTCTTATTATATCACAATAAGTTTCTAGAATGTTTCAAGTATAAGAAGAGAGCGTTACATTTAAAAGAAAAAAATGATTTAAATTTCCTCAGTGATATTGTAATTGCATTTGCCCATTTTCGCTGCATTCAGTTGATTGATTTACTATTGCTTTGACCAAGCAGTTTTATTGACCTTTGATTGCGGTACTGGACAAATATCACAGTTGTAGAAGGCATGTTTGTCGTCCTTTGTCTGTATGCAAATTGTCAGCTATGCTTTTACAAGCCATTAAATGTTGTTGACTATTTTGAATGGTAGTTGATTTGTAGAAATCTTGGATTTCTGTGATTAAAAATTTAAAACTATTACTTTACATTTTGGAATATGTAAATGCACGGTGGATGCCTAGAAGTCCTGCTAATCGCTTACATTTTTAAGATGTTTCCTGATGATACTGCTAGTTGTGTGGCTGTGCCTTTGGAATTGATGCTGATGTAATGTCCCCTTTCTAGAGTAGGATTTAAAAATAAATAATAAAAACAAAATTAATGAACAAATAAATAATAAAAAATTATAATATAAGTTATTATTAAATTATCTATATTATTAATATAATAATAAAATAATTTAATATTAATAATATTATATATAATATAATTAATGAATAATAATAATATAATAGATAAATAATAAACTATTAGATTAATTAAATTATAATATTTACAGAACATTACACATCCCTTGTCTTAAGAATTAATCGATGAAATCAAATATTACGATTGGGATTTTGATAACAATATTTTAATATTCTCTTTGAGCTGAATCACTGCTGTGGAGGCTATCTCTGTCGCCCAAGATCAGTGTACCACGGTCAATACCATGAATACTGGCGTGTGTTTTGAGCTCCGCATAAGAACACCCAACACACGTCGACACTCGGGGGTATAAGGAATGTAGAGATTGTATAATTCAGGGGGAGATCATAATACCATTGGGTTATAATGTGGTAGCGGCAGCGAATGATAAATATTGGTTCCTATCTAAATGCAGAAAACAACATTTACTAAAATGAAACTATCGTCCCGAGAATGTTATGTTGAATTATTGATACAAGCCGTATTGAGGATTGTAGACATATCCATCGAAGATTGCGAATAAGAGTAGCCGTCTCTATCTGATGCTTTACATTGAATGCCCAAAGAAAGAGAATAACTCATTGATGCTGGAGTTAACAGCGACTGCCTTATAGTTGACTAGATAATCTGTGCTCTGAATAACTATTATAAATAAGGAAAAAACACGATAATGATAAACTGCGATCTATTTGGGAAGTTAACAGGCTATCCGTTAGTCACAAACCGAAGGAGTTAAGTCATCTAAAGGAACTAGAATGCAACAATTAAGTGATGAAGAGATGTGATCAACAAAATATGATTTGTGTTTGGAAGGGATATGTCCTTTCAAAGATGTAACCATTCTTTACTAGGGCAAATCAAGGAGACATTGATGTCACTTCAAAGGCATTCAATTTGGTTTTTCACCACTCAGTCATTATTAATTCTGTTCTGCAGACTCGTGGAGGGTATCTACTAGACAATAGGGGATCAATTATAAATAGAGAGAGAAGACTACATAGACAGCAACTGGGTCAATATACTCATATCGATAAAATTCATTCTTGGAAACTTGCCAATACAAATTTCACAACTTCAGCGAGTATAGGATAGGTCGTATGCCCTTATGCTATTCAGATCAATCTTATTACATCTGCAATTGTCTACATACTGCCATTACCATTAATTACACTTCTCATTACATTCGATTCCTAGAGGATCTTTAATACTTTTTCAAGAGAGAATTCATATATTAATCAGTTTACAATGTACATAAAATTATTACACTTAAGGAATCACCATCACTTTACAATTATATAATCATTGTTGGGCAATCTAATTCTGCATAGTACCAATGATAGTATCATTGCACTAATTAATCCTTTCATCAAAAGATAGTGTCACCATACAAACTACACACATTAGTAGTAATTGAAGAATTAAATAAAAAGAAAGTCTCTTGCAATTTTAGGAAAAATTAGACAAACCCTAAGAAATTGCATAAGGGGACATTACAGCTAATGTAGTAACATTGCACAGGAGCCACTTCCAATGTTTGCTTTCATTTCAACCTTTTCTTCTAACCTAAGATCAACTTCCCTTTGGCACTTTTTCTGTAATTGAATATGATCCACACCAGTTCATTCCAGAGTGTGTGCTTGTCATCACAGTGTTAGACTTGTAATATGGTTCCATATCACAACATACTACATTGACTCTTAAAGATGTCACATCATGATCAGCAATGTCTAAGCTCCATATCTCCAAATTAGGAGATTCACACCAACTAGTGCAGCTTCACATCTTGCATACAACTCAATCGAATCATTAGAAGTTGGTGCATAGTGCCAACATCTTTTGTGTGGTTCATGTAACATTTTGGAGCTTCATGCTGCATAATGTTATGTCTATACACTTGTCCATGCAGGCTCTATGTAAGAGATCACCTACAAGAAGGCAACTGTTCTTCTGTTGCTTGCAATTCATTTGGTTTGCAACATTTTTGATGTATCCATCATTCTTTTATTTGAATATATGTATCTGTAGCATAGATAGGGGATAGAACACAAAGATCCCTAGATAGCATAAAAACAAATAGTCGTTCATAGAATCCTTGAATAGAAGATAAACAATTATACGTCTCTCTTGAGAGCATGCCATGTATAGAATGCACACAGTGATACAGTTTGTTTTATCTGTTCTATATCTTTTCTTGCATGCCTCTTTTTGGCAACTTTTAATTCATTGCAAATATTGATTCAACGCATAAATCATCTAGATTTTGGCAATTTAGAGTGTTATTCTATTGGAGTTTTCTTGGGAACTGGTTCACCTTATTAGTGATACTGCTTGTGTGCCTTAATCTCTTTTATTTTCCACAATCTAGAGAATAGTGTCAAAGCTTGGACCCCTCAAGTTGATTTTGATTCAGACTTGCACTTGGTGAACAACTCAGCCATGGATTTGTTTTTTTGAATAATTAAAAACTGTTTTTAAAGTTTCCCCCCTGCCCTTAATTTTATTATTTTTATGTTATTTGTTATTTTTGAGTGTATGCTGCTAGATTTGAAAAGAATTTGTTGAGACTGCATCCGCTCATGACTTGATTACTCATCATTACTCACTGAGTCTCAACACTATGGTCTACAGCTGCATGTGAGAATTGAGAAAAAGCTTGTAGAGTGTAGACACCCAAATCTGATCATTAAATATTGATCATATTAAAGTTGTTTTAACCATTCTTCTATAGTCGACTTATTAATTAAATAATCAATTTAAATAATTAATGTTCCCTCCCTATTTCGTCTAGAGTCTTAATAATTAAATAACTTGCCTATTTAATTAATCTTCGTGTTTGCCAATCCCTCTAGGTAAATTAATTAATTTAATTTATCTATAAAATAATTAAATAAACATACCTATTTAATTAAATAAACCTTCTTCTATTTTGAATCAAAAAAGAATTCAAAATTCATAAAACCCCACCCACTTGCAAAATCCTAAATCTTCCACTTGTACCATTTAATCCTACCTTAATTAGGTAAATACACCATTTGCCTGATTAATCCTCATCCACTCACTCTCCTCCCACTTGCACCTTCCTACTATGCCCACTTGCCTCGTGATTATCTATGTCATTAAGCCTAATCTCTTAGTAATCCTGAGCACATTCCTAAGCATAAAGATTAGAGAAAACAAAGTAAAACCTTGTCACCATCCATCCCAATCCCAACCAAGTGCCATCAATTCTTCCTTAAATGCACTGTTGGTCTTATCCCTTCAAAAGATTTTAATATCCTTTTATTCCCATCCATTATTTGACTTTGGGGTTGAGACATAAATTGCCTTTATGGCAAGTCCTTTCTCAACCCCCAACTCCCCTCAACCACTGATGTTGACACTTGGCCACCTCCCATTAATGTTGAGAACCCTAGCCTCTTCCAAGCACTTAAGAAAACATCCTTTCATTTTCATTATCAATCCCTCATTGTGCAATTTCACTTATGCAATCTTGAAGAGATCTCCATACTTGTGCAAAACCTTTGAAACCATTTTCATGTCCATCTTACAAGCTTGAGCAATAATGGAGCATTCTACTATTGTTATGCTGTCAAAATTGTGAGCACACATATAACCACACTATCTTGGACCAATCATTATATCAAAGAGGCTACAACAAGGATTACTATCGTTTTACTTTCTTCATGTTTCTTGTCTCTTTTTGTCTAATCTTGTATGTTGCACTATATTTGTGTTATGAGTGTTTTGATTCATTATCTGCATTTTAAAACACATTTCCTTGCACACATAGAGAAGAAAGTGAAATGCTGTCTGGATCAATAGAATGCACACAGGGAATTGATGAGATGATGGAAATGAAAATAGGTATTTTGCTTCTATTATTAATGCAAAATGACCAGATATATGGTGTAAGAACTTGTAGGTTAGAGGAAATGTGGCGGATGGTTGGGTAAGTTATTGGCTTGCAAGTTTTATTTGTGAAATATATTTGGGCACCAATAGTTTTGGATTTTATGTTCTCGAGTTGATGGCCTTAAATGCCGAAACCTATTGTACAAACTCATTATTTTATTTTTTTCTTTTTAATTTATTGTCAATCAAGCATTTATACAATCTAGTCATTTCTTTTAGGATATCATATAAATAAGCACATTTAGTTCGGGGAAGGAACCTGTACACTAAAGGTTTTATGTTATTCATTGTGATACCCCAATATTATGAAATAAATAAGTTTGGCAAGGAGTGAACATACCTCGTCTATTGTACATAATCTGCATTTTTATAGCAAATAATAAACTTATGATGAGTGAAGGAGCTTGTCAATCACCAAGACATACATCCACCATGTAGGCAACATGGCTATGATGTTATTTATAAGTGACCATAGATGATCACTTGTGAACACCACCATAGCACATTGTTTATATGATGGACCGGTGGCTTGATGATCGGTTGTAGCAACCATCATCATGTAATCACCATCATGATATGCATTGCATTTAGTAAGTAAAGCTGCATATGCAAATACCATCACCCTGCATACATCCATCCATGATACCATCATACATTCCGCCATATACATATGCACCAACCATCATTGTCATGCCTATATATAGCAGCAGTATAATAATATCATACATACATGCATCCAGATTGATGTAATTGCATTCATCATACAACCCATAACATATAATCAACCATCGCATTCATACTGAGCGTCGACCTTGCATATGACAGCACCATACTAAGTATTACACCATAATCACATTGCATCCGTATTGCATCATACCCACACTTATCATATTCTTCATAAAATTGCATTATGCCTCCGATTATCTTTACATTGCTTACCTAAACATGGAGGCATGATTAATAAAGTAATCATTAATATCTGATTACCATAAAATCATTATATGATTATTATGGTAGCCTTTCATAATTCGAGGGCGACTCTACATATGTGCCTCTTCCCTTCATCGCGCACATATATTGAAGACTGCATCATTTGGTCGAAACCTGAATTGGAGAACATAATATATATATCGTATCCCTTGTGGATTGCTCTATTGTAGATGTTAATGTTTGTAGCTTCAGTCGTATGATCATTAGAATATATATAATACATGTTGATTAATAATAATATATTATATATGTTATATTATTATTAATCATATGAAATTTAATATTTAATATTAAATTATTATATTATTCTTAATTAATAATTGATTGATGAAACATTATAAGATTGATTAACTTATGATTAATAGGAAGAAGCATGTCCTTTCTTATAAATAATAATGAATAGACATGTCCCATGAAGGGACATGTCTCTCCTAGCCTCATTCCTAATATAAATGACAGAGAGATTGTTGCATTTGGAAAACACATACAAAATAGAGTGCTATTACATTTGCAGCTATCCTAAAACTTAACATGGTATCAAAGCCAGACTGCAAATGTAAGAGAGTAGTTTGTTGATGGTGAAT
>MU224809.1:409799-436495 GCA_018584345.1 Thuja plicata | reverse complement strand
CCCATGAAGGGACATGTCTCTCCTAGCCTCATTCCTAATATAAATGAAAGAGAGATTGTTGCATTTGGAAAACACATACAAAATAGAGTGCTATTACATTTGCAGCTATCCTAAAACTTAACAGTAGAGCTTACTGCCTTTGGCAATTATCGGTGCAAGCGTATAAAGAACAGTCAGAGATGACATCATATTTGAAGCACATTTATATTGTCATATCAGGGACGACTTTAGCATTATCTAGAGCATAATAATATCGACATATCAGATACAACCTGTTACAATTTTCAGCGCACATTGTTATTGTTATATCGGAGACGGCCTGTATATTCACATATTATCAGTTGTGTATCATAGACAACAATACCAGGTACTGAGACCACTCTTAGTTGTGCATATAATTATCTGCATATCAATCACAACAATCACATATTGTAATTGATTGTTATGCAATCATTATCATTTTATTGCAGCATATGCATTTGGTATTAAACACCATTCCCAGTACTTGATGTGATGACCCCATTTTTAGCAGGCATTGGCAATGGCTTGGTCAGCTCATCATCGCGACCCTCGTGAGTTGATGGCTGGTTTTGAGGATCCCAGTTGGCAGACTTGCTATTTTTAGTAAGTCTGGACTTACTATTTTTAGTAAGTCAGTTTGGTTAGTTTCTATTTCTGGCAAGGCAGTATCAGCAATGGTCAGTTCTTCAGACAGTGTTCAGAGTATGCAATTCTGTGACTGGGGATTTACTATTTATAGTAAGTCTATTTTTGGCAGTGCAGTGGATGGCTATGTCAGTCTGGCATGATCAACAGTGGATGCGGGATTTATCGCATGTGTTCATATTTGTTAATTAATATTTATAAAATATTAATTAATAATACAGCCACATTATTATAATAATACTTTATTATTATAAGTTAGAAGTTGTTATTTAAGAGATTGGTTAACTTAAGCTCTTTTTGGGAAACTGTGGCCAAGGATGGATTATAAATATGAGCTCATTTCATTGGGATGGGCATTTGATTATTGATTAATCTTTTGACTTTGTGGCTCTGTGCCAGAATTTCTGAATTGTGCCCTTGCTGAAGTATAAGGGTTTCTGCGTTCTTCACTGCTGCAATTGTGCTGAGGTAAACAATTGCAAGATCTCTCTACTGTATTTCTGTAGCTAAGGAGAGAATTTGTTTTTGCTGGAGATTATTATTTGAAGAGTTGTTGATAATTAATTGGCACACTGAGAGTGCAATTAATTCTGGATTTCATTATTCATTACATCTTTTGATCATCTTATGAAAATTGTTTGGAGTTCGAAGAGAGACAAGGGTTTGAGGATTCGCTGAATGAATTGTAAATTCATTTCAGAATTGTGCCACTTTGAATTGGAGTTTGATTCCAATGAATTGTGTAATAAATCACATTGCTGTGAAGTGATTGTATGGTTTATTTGGTGACGTTGAATAGCAAGTTGTGGCTGAAATCAGACAAGAATCTCATTGCAGGTGGAGAGAGAGAGATCTTAAATCTAGTTGTGGTGTCTTCTTTCCGAATCGGGCCAGCCCCTTGGAGACTTTAGCATCATGGCGGGATATTGCTTGGACAGATTTATTGACAGCGAAGAGTGTTTGGATGCCGCGGCTGACATAGGGAACCTTGTGGCCAGCATTCATTAACAAATAATCCAAGGTAGTTTTACTTCCAATTTTGGTCAATGTTTAATGGTTATTGGGAGAATTGTAGCGCCACTTTATATGACATATCTTTGGTAATTGTGTTCAAAGTGATAAATCTTTCCTGGCAAATTTGTTTTAATTCGTTTTAAATATTGGAAAAGCTTACAAAAAAGATTATTAAATTTGTTGCTGAAAGAGAAGTTTATTTTAATTATCTTGCAAAGTGAATCTTGGTTTGAGTTGCATAGAAGAGCCAGGCAGGCTCATTACAGTGGTATTAGAGCGGTTTCCTGCCACCCTGTGGGGTAGGAAAATATTTATTACTGCATATCTGCTATTATATTTAGAGTGATTAACACTCTTGCATTTTTTGGCTATGGATAGATACAGGCGGCTTAGCTCTGAGAGCCGGCGCAGTAGTGCGGGGAATAGTGAAAAAATAAATACATTAATGGAGAGATTTAGGCTTCATTAGCAGAGGATGGCGAGAAGACTGTCGGATCCAGAGACAGTAGATAGGGCAGCGAGGTATATGGTTTCTGCCTTTAGTAGGCCGTCATCAAGATCGCAGGGTAGGAGGCTTGAGTCTTCCCCGACAGGTGTCCGAGATGTAGATCCACCAGTAGATTGTAGGACACCTACTCATGGATCTGATGATAGATACTCCACACATAGACAGGTGGACGTATTCGTACCAGTGGTAGACTGCAGTACTAAGCTTCAGTAGGTTGAGGCTTTCCGAGTAGTTGCTGCAGTTGGTGCAGAGACAGTTGATACAATGGTTGCCTCTGATGGTCCAGATTCTCTCGAGGAGGGAATTGTTATCGGAGATTTATATAACAGCTGTGTAGCTCCGGAGCGAGAGGCAACACCCCTCTCAGGTGGGATAGGCGAGAGCATGGAGTAACCTTGTTGTGGTATTGATGATCAGGGTGTTACAGCTGAGTCAGCAGATGTCGACTCATTTTCGGGAGTTATTGATTCACATCCTGACATTGATTCAGATGTACAGAGTTAGGAGATAGCAGTTGAGCATCTGTTAGGGGATGTAGATGCAGTGAGTATGAACACTTCGGATGATTTGTTAGATGATGATATAGGCTGCATGGGGGATGACATTCCTTATTAGATATTGGGCGATGACTCTACGGTGCTCTTGGATGGGTCCCAGGATCAGTAATCACATGGACTCTGTTATTGGCGATACTACTAGGGTTTCCGCTTCTTCTTTTGAGGTGTTGGTTGTGGTACCGGTGAGTTGTATCGCAGTTGCAGATGTGTGCAAGGATAGTAGCACACATGGGGTGATCAAGTTCTGGGTCAGTTTACTTTCACAGTGCAGTCAGTGTGACAGAGAGCTTGCATAGGAGGCAGGGCTTACAGAGGCATCATGTGTCTAGTCAGCTGAAGGTGAGTGACAAAGACATCTCTTCAGTTGTTGAGCATTTTGATGTGATTCGTCAGATGTTAGCCGCATCTGGTTGGGGTGCTCCTATGTCAGATGAGCATGGTGATAGTAGTCTTTCCCTAGCAGAGGTTCATGCGCTTCGAGAGGCTGTTAGGATCTTGAAGCATAATTACACATAGTTAGTTGTTGATAGGGATTACCTTCTAGAGTGGGGTAGTACCTGTTATGAGACATTGTTAGGGAAAGAGGAGGTGGTTGAGCTTACCCAGGAGCTTTAGGTGATCGTGGACTCACTGCAGTGTACCCAGTTGGCTTTACAGGAGTCACAGTCACGATTGGAGGAGGTGGGAGGAGGTGACCGTAGAGTTGGAGCATGTTCGGTCCACACAAGCCCCAGACCCAGTGCAGTTGCACATTGAGGTGGTTGGTGGTGAGTTGGCTTCTACGGTTGGGGATGAGGGACGTGATGATGTGGCAGACACATTCATCTAGGATTTGATCGCAACACGTATAGAGGAGGTGAGAGCATCAGTGGAGACGAGCTCTCATTATGATTTGCTTCTTTCTACTGGAGGCAAATCTATTTTCACATTTCATATAGCTGGTAGTAATAGGCAGTTGGCAGTGCCACATTTACAGGAGGATCAACTGTGGGTTGCAGGGGAGCAGGTTGACACTTCCACGCATAATTCTTATTGCACTGAGGCATTCATGGAGTATCTTCTTGAGAGTGCAGACTTGCAGGGGAGTTTGTACCAAGTATCTGAGGGTACTCTCATTCGAGGCTTTTGCGCTATACGACGCTTAGTGGGGACTATTGTAGAGACCTTGGCTACAATGCTCCCCAACAGGGATTTCATGGTTGGGTTTGCTGAGAGGGTTACCCAGGATCCTACCCAGCCTGCAGTTACGCAGAGTCAGAGATTGGAGCCATCTCCTGATTCCTAGTTTGGTAGTGATGAGCCATTGACGGAGTTCGGGGCTTTCTATCGGCATTACCGTGAGGTGTGCTCATCATGTTTCGTTGACCCACAGGCAGAGGATTTGGTTTTACATCGATGTGGGTTGGCTCCAGTTTCATACCATCCGTTGTGGGATGGGTTAGTACCATCCTTCACAAATGGAATTGGCAGTTGCAAGATGGACCACTTACAATATCGATACACCTAGGACAGTTTATCAGAGGTTGGTTTCGGTGGTAGGGACTCAGGTATTGGCAGAGTTGGTGTTTCAGTTGGGCTGAGTTTCGCTAAGTTGTTTCTTCCATCGGCACCTACAGTTAGTCTTCGGATGATGTTGTCATTGATGTCAATTATTTGGGTGTTGGTGCTACAGGGGCCATTTGTGCGCGATAGTGATATTACACAGTTTCACCCTTGGGATCCAGGTGGATTGTGATATACAGTTTGCTTAAGGATTGCTTGGGGACAAGCAATCTTGGGGAGGGCGGATTGTGATGACCCCATTTTTAGCAGGTATTGGCAGTGGCTTGGTCAGCTCATCATCTTGACCCTCGTGAGTTGATGGCTTGTTTTGAGGATCCCAGTTGGCAGACTTGCTATTTTTAGTAAGTCTGGACTTACTATTTTTAGTAAGTCAGTTTGGTCAGTTTCTATTTCTGGCAGGGCAGTATTAGCAATGGTCAATGCTTCAAATAGTGTTCAGAGTATGCAATCCTGCGACTGGGGATTTACTATTTATAGTAAGTCTATTTTTGGCAATGCAGTGGATGACTATGTCAGTCTGGCATGATCAGCAGTGGATGCGGGATTTATCACATGAGTTCATATTTATTAATTAATATTTATAAAATATTAATTAATAATAAAGCCACATTATTATAATAATACTTTATTATTATAATAAGTTAGAAGTTGTTATTTAAGAGATTGGTTAACTGAAGCTCTTTTTGGAAAACTGTGGCCAAGGATGGATTATAAATATGAGCTCATTTCATTGGGATGGGCATTCGATTATTGATTAAACTTTTGACTTTGTGACTCTGTACCAGAATTTCTGAATTGTGCCCTTGCTGAAGTATAAGGGTTTCTGAGTTCTTTACTGCTGCAATTGTGCTGAGGTAAACAATTGCAAGATCTCTCTACTGTAATTCGTTGCTAAGGAGAGAATTTGTTTTTACTGGAGATTATTATTTGAAGAGTTGTTGATAATTAATTGGCACACTGAGAGTGCAATTAATTCTGGATTTCATTATTCATTACATCTTTTGATCATCTTATGAAAATTGTTTGGAGTTCGAAGAGAGACAAGGGTTTGAGGATTCGCTGAATGAATTGTAAATTCATTTCAGAATTGTGCCACTTTGAATTGGAGTTTGATTCCAATGAATTGTGTAATGAATCACATTGCTGGGAAGTGATTGTATGGTTTATTAGGTGACGTTGAATAGCAAGTTGCGGCTGAAATCAGACAAGTATCTCATTGCGGGTGGAGAGAGAGATCTTAAATCTAGTTGTGGTGTCTTCTTTCCCAATCGGGCCAGCCGCTTGGAGGCTTTAGCATCATGGCGGGATAATGCATGGACAAATTTATTGATAGCGAAGAGTGTTTGGATGCCGCGGCTGACATAGGGAACCACGTGGCCAGCATTCATTAACAAATAATCCCAGGTAGTTTTACTTCCAATTTCGGTCAATGTTTAATGGTTATTGGGGGAATTGTAGCGCCACTTTATATGACATATCTTTGGTAATTGTGTTCAAAGTGAAATCTTTCCTGGCAAATTTGTAATAATTTGTTTTAAATATTGGAAAAGCTTACAAAAAAGATTATTAAATTTGTTTCTGAAAGAGAAGTTTAGTTTAATTATCTTGCAAAGTGAATCTTGGTTTGAGTTGCATAGAAGAGCTAGGCAGGCTCATTACACTTGATTATCAAGTTATTATTATTTGTAACGGCATATGCATTTGGCATTAAATATCATTCAATAATATTGGTTTATCAACGGTTGTTTAGAAATTGCAAGGTTTACAAGTAGTGTATCAGTTTATAGAAAAAGGGACATTACAAATTGGTATTAGAGCTACCTTTCTTGCATAAAAGAAATACAAGAGGAGAAACACAATGAGTGATGAAGAAAAGGTTAGCAACAAATTGGACCAATTCCTAAACGGACAGTGGAAGATCCAAGACTCCATGACACAACTCATTGAAGCATTAACATAGGTCGCCATAAACTAACTTCAGAAAACAGTGTAACGATGAAATATCCTAACAAAAATTCTCGAAGCCAGGGTTTACAACCAGGAATTCCCACTTTTACACCCCAATCAAAACCACCCAAACACTCCGAATTCATCCTCCTACAAGAACAATTTAAAAGAGATTAGGAAAACGACAACCTGAAAGACGAACTCTCTCTCAAGGAATATCTAGAACTGAGGATAAAATACCAACCAACTTGAATAGATTCTGGAGAAAAACCCCACACATCCTCTAAAGAAAACTTCAAAGGGAACAAATTATGCACTACTAGGACATACAATGAGACCCCCGCTTCGTCTCTGGGATCGTGCACGAGGAGTACAGGTTCAGAAAAATATAAAAAATGCAAGCTATGATACAAATGAATCCAGCAAGCGGAGGATACCCTTCTTTCTTTCAAAAGAAAACTCTAAAAATGAGGAGATAAACACCAACCCATTCCATCCAACTAAGTCCCTATCACATAAAGGGATGACCATTAGAAGATGGGGAGATGAAATTCTAGACGCACTGTCTTCCCCTTTTGAAGGGATAATGCATCACCAGAGACAAGAAGAGAACCTCAAAATTAGGTGTTATGATAAAAATATAGACAATCCCCTTTTTGAATTTAAATGAAATATCTTTTACGACAATCCCTTCTTCCAGATTGAAGAAGAATTCAATGAGCCATCAATCTACAAAGAAGATTCCGAAGGAGGCTCAGACCAATGAGGATTCTTGGCCACCTTAAAAGGATCTTCCCAAAATACATTTGAAGTTAGAGGTCAAATTGATGGAAAAGACATATAGGGGCTTAGACAATGGATCCACACACAATTTTATCTGCCAAAAGTGGAGTGATAACCATTACATACCTAGTTACAAACATAAGGGTATTGACATAATGATGGCAAACGGCGCATCCCTAAGAAGTAACACCATAACCCCCACACTTACCGCTTAAGATGGGAGACTATTCCTATACAAGCAAATTCCGCATCCTCGGACTTGAAAGTATAGAAATGATCCTTGGTATTCCATGGATGAGGCACATAGGGCCCTTCAAACAAGATGTTATCCAACAAACCTTCAAATTCAAAATACAGGACCAGAGACTCATCTTTTATGGGTTACATGTAGATAGAACCCTAAGCCCCCATACTAAGTACACTATTAATGAAGTCTCAAAATCTTCTCACTCAATAAAAGACACCCTCCACAATATAGGCCATTGCAGCATTTTCTCTAAGCTTAAGGAGATCCTCTTCATACAAGGCAGAGAAACATCGCATCAACCAAAAATTGAAATGTCGAAAAAGAAAGATGGAACCTTTAGATTATGTCTCAATTACAAGAAGTTGCCAGTTAGATCAGAGAAGTCAAATGCTTGTGGGCAAGCATTTTTGTAGGAGGGGAGACCGTGATAACCCAATATTATGAAACAAATAAGTTTGGCAAGGAGTGAACATACCTTGTCTGTATTACATAATCTGCATTCTTATAGCAAAGAATAAACTTGTGATGACTGATGGAGCTTGGCAATCACCAAGACATCCATCCACCGTGTAGGCAAAATGGCTATGATGTTATTTATAAGTGACCATAGATGATCGCTTGTAAACACCACCATAGCACATTGGCTATATGATGGACCAGTGGCTTGATGATCGGTTGTAGCAACTGTCATCATGTAATCACCATCATGATATGCATTGCATTTAGTTAGTAAATCTGCATATGCAAATACCATCACCCTGCATACATCCATCCATGATACCATCATACATTCCGCCAGCCATCACTGTCATGCCTATATATATAGCAATAGTATAATAATATCATACATACATGCATCCAGATTGATGTAATTGCTTTCATCATACAACCCATAACATATAATCATACCATCGCATTCATACTGAGCATCGGCCCTGCATATGACCGTATCATACTAAGTATCACACCATAATCGTATTGCATCATACCCACACTTATCATATTCTTCATAAAATCGCATTATGCCTGCTATTATCTTTACATTGCATAACTAAACATGGAGGCATGATTAATAAAGTAATCAGTAATATCTGATTACCATAATAATCATTATATGATTATTATGGTAACCTTTCATAATTAGTGGGTGACTCTTCATACACGCCTCTTCCCTTCATCGTGCACATTTACATTGAAGACCACATCATTTGGTCGAAACATGAATTGGAGAACATAATATATATATATATATCGTATCCCTTGTGGATCGCTCTATTGTAGAGCTTACTGCCTTTGACAATAATCGGTGAGAGCATATAAAGAACAGTCAGAGACAGCATCATATTTGAAGCACATTTATATTGCCATATCAGACACAGCTTTAGCCTTATCCAGAGCATAATAATATCGACATATCAGATACAGCCCGTTACAATATTCAGTGCACATTGTTATTGTTATATCAGAGACGGCTTGTATATTCGTATATTATCACTTTTATATCAGAGAGAACAATACCAGGTACTAAGACCACTCTTAGTTGTGCATATAATTATCTGCATATCAGACACAACCATCATATATTGTAATTGATTGTTATGCAATCATTTTCATTCTATAGTAGTGTATGCGTTTGGAATTAAGCATCATTCCCACTACTTGATTAGTTATTATCATTTGTAACAGCATATGCATTTGGAATTAAATATCATTCAATAATATTAGTTTATCAGCGGTTGTTTATAAATGGCAAGGTTTATAAGTAGTGTCTCAGTTAATAGAAAAAGGGACATTACATTCTTGCTATATAGTAATTAAATTTATATTATTCAAGCTGATTGCCACAACTTATTAGTTTCTTTCTTATTTGTCTTTTTAGATTGGTTGTGTTTCTGAGCGGAATGGCAAAGTTCTTTTATTTGATATTGGATACGAGTCATCAAAACCTTCACAAGTAAGTTATATTTCTGATATACCATGGTAGACATTGTTTTCTTGATTTTCTTAATTATCTTGGAAAACATGGTTTTTGAATGCGATATTTAATATTCCATTTTTTTTGTTGTCCATGGTTTAGTTTGAAACATTAGATCTTATTTTTGGGGTTCTTTTTTTGAATACTTTTTATTTTATTTGAATCATTGACAACCTGCAAATGTAAGGTATCATTAGTTATTATTTTCTGTATTGGAGGAACTATCCCCAAGATTCAATCTCTTGGCCAAACAAAAGTTATTTTCTATGTAATCCATATATTGAACAATTCTCTTATGAAAATATAAATTATTGTTATTTTAAATTTTTTGGTTGTTTGAAAAATAATAGTGTCATCAATTTTTAATTTCTGTGCTATATATATATATGTATATATATATATTTCCATGTTCATAAAATGGACGTTGATTAGGTTTGTTAGGATCCTTGCTAAATAATGTTACATATTGTATGTAGTTTACTGTAATGTCTGTGAAAGGACTGCTAACAAATTCACCAATATTTAAAAAAAAAAATCAAAATCCCAAGGTCTTTTTGATCACCAAGATTCTGATTTGGGCAAGGTGAGAGCATATGGAATTATTTTCTAGATAAGTAATCACAAACTAATTGACAACAAGCTGTCCAAATTACAAGCAGCATCAAAGTGACAAAACATATAATAGAATCGATCAATGCTTAACTGATGGATAATTATATACAAATTCCAATCAATGCCAAATTGGTAGAAAACAAGTAGAATTGTGTTGATGCCTTAATGACAATCTATATTGTTCAATTCTGAATCAATGCCAAATTGGTAGATAACAAGTAGAATTCCGTTGACGCCAAAATGACAATCTATATTGTTCAATTCCGAATCAATGCCAAAATGGTGGATATTGTTATGCAAATTAGAAGGGATCTGATAGTGAACTATCCAGAATGTTCATACAATAATAACATTGATCTGGAGGTGATCTGTTCAAAATCTTTTTGCCAAATTTTTACTACTTTTAACTAGCGGTAAAATTGTCCAGTTTATTACAGTATTGAATGATAAGAAATTTAATACCAAATCTAGGAATTATGTCAAACAGTTGGCCAACAATCCGAATGTGGATATTTCATCAAACAGTAGGAAAGCAAATTGTAGAGAATGTAAATTATCTGAATGATGCAATCAGCTATAATGGAATTTAGCAATATGAATCCATCTGTTGTGGCTGAAGTTTACAAGGAATTTTTTTTGAAGATAACAACAATAATCTTCTTCAATATAATTGAACCAGCTGATATGAACTTCCAAAAATATGAATAACAGCTATATTAATTTGCACTATGATTTGAAGAATATTATATCAACTTAAACAATAACAGATAACTAATTTCTACCTCTAGAAAAGCCATCGCAAAATTATCAGCCCAAATGACAGCCACCTTGAATGTTATTGCTGCTTACAAAAACGTGCTGTAGATTGCTCAAATAATAACCATCATCTAAAGAAAGTTGTGACCCTTATCTTCAAAACGACAGAAAAAAGAAGTTAATAACTTAATGTATAAATGAGGGACTTTCCGTTAAGAATCACATCGTTATCGACGATAAACTTCAGACTTGAATATGGTGCAACCAAGGAAGGTGAGGCTAGTCTCTCATAATAAACACACATGGCTGCAATTAGGTACCACGAACGGTATGGTAGCACCTAAAAAGATTTCAAAGCTGCAGCAATATTAATAAGAGGTATGGCTCAGATTTGAGCTGGTATGGCCTCTTACAAGCTGGACTAAACCAAATAATACAATGTATTTGTTGAAAGAGCAGCAAACAAATTTATGTATTATTTGCTGCTCTTTCAACCATAAAATCAACTGGAAATTTGAATATCTTCACAATTTTAAAATACTTCAAAAATAGAACATAAATTTTAACCCAAACGAAATACCTAACCCCGAGGGATCAGATGCATTTAGCTCTGGTGATTTTTTTAGATGAAGTCACTCAAATGGTTAGAAGGGTTTATGTTGGAAATTGATAGCATCGTTCAGATAATTAATATATAAAGGATACATATATGCACATATTAATGTATATGTAATTACTATTACATATATATTAATATGTACATTATTATTGATATCTAATATTCATTATCTATTATAGATATCATTGTTATAACATAATAATGATAATTATTAATTATCATTACTATACTATAATTGAATTGAAAATAAAATATAAATGTAAAATATAATATATAAATGATATCTATTAATATTGATCATATTATGATCAGCATATTAATAAATATCATATATATATATTAATATATATTAATATTTATTATAATGTAAATGATCATGTTTATTTTCGATCACATAGTGATCGGCATACTAATAAAACCAACAGTTATGAAAAACCGTGTGCATAGCATATGGGATGTTGACTCTATGTCGACGGGTTTAATGTGCTCGATTTAGTTAAGGATGGTCACGCCTATGATAGGCGTGACTCCTTGAGGAGTCACATCTATCATAGACGTGACCCTTACATATTAACATATGCATGCAATGAAACCAGCAAGTTTCAAAGACACCGATAGATACAAAAATCAATTAGTATAAGAAGTGTCTCATAAATACGAGAACATTCTACAAAAGAGTTATGATATAATATTCAGTATTCACATCTAATAGAAGTTTATCATTCTTTTACATGGTATCAGAGCGCTGGTTCTGAAGGATCCAAGCGGCTGATAAACTTGAGTAATTAGATTTTAGATTGAATACATTACATTCCCGATGGCAAGCATTATCAGATTCGAGGATAGGCTTGAGGGAGCAAACAACTTTCAATCATGGAAGTTCAGAATCATAATGATATTAAAGGAACATAAAGTCGAATCTTTCATAAAAGAAAACAAATTAAATCCAGAAGCGGAACTTGACATATCAACTTGGAATGAAGGAAATGATAAAGCAATGAAGATCATCATCGATGGAGTTAGAGATCACATTTTCCCAATTTTAATAAAATACGAAAGAACATATGAGATGTTCAAAGCACTAGAGAAAACTTATGAAATAAATAATGCAAGCAAGAAATTAGCCTTGAAGAGGGAGATGAATCACATAAGCATGAAAAAAGGTGAGACAATCAATTCATACTTCATGAGAGTCTCGACTTTAAGAGATAAATTATCAACACTTGGCTATGAAATCGATTGTAAGGAATTATCATTGATCGCATTAGATGGTCTGCCTGAATCTTGGGAAACATTTGTCTCGGGCATAAGCGCTAGGTCTAAATTTCCAAAATTTGACCAACTGAGAACATATTGCCTACAAGAGGATTCAAGGCTAGACAAGAAAGGACTAAAGAAGAAAACCATTGATGAAGATCTCCATGTACTAAATGTGGATACCTACAAGAACATGAAAAGACACTTCAAGAAAAGGAAATCTAATCATGAAAACAGTAAAAGAGATATGTCAAAAGTGCAGTGCTTCAGATGTGATAAATATGGACATTATGTATTCAATTGTGCATACAAAAAGAATCAGGCTACATTCACCAAAATAAAGAAGCATAATACTAAGGAAGAACCTAAAAATGAGAAGTTTTTGTTCTACTCTGCACTTTCAAACCAAGTCTCAAATAAAAGCACCTGGGTTATTGACAGTGGTTCCTCAAGACATGTGACAGGATTCAGAGAACTACTGGACTCTATGGTAGAAGAATCTGATGAGGAAGTAACTATTGGAGACGATTCAGCTTATCCAGTAAAAGGTATTGGGACATGCACTATCAAACTAAAGACTGGTAATTCCATTCAACTTATTGAAGTACTATTTGTACCAGGTATCAAGAGAAACCTAGTATCTATATCTGCACTTGAAGATAATGGATATAGAGTAACCTTGTTGGATGGTAAAGTAAAAGCTTGGCCAAAGAACTCTACTATCATGAAAGCCCAAACCATAGGTAGAAGGCAAGGTTGTCTATATGAATTATGTACAGAAACAAATCAAGTCTTAATTAATGAAATCACTAACACAAATGAGATATGACATAGAATACTAGGACACTTAAACTACAAAGCCCTATCTTCCATGGAAAAACTAGTCACTGGTTTGGCAAAGCTTAAACAATACCACCCTGGTGCATGCAAAGGTTGTGCTTTAGGTAAAAACACCAAAGGGGCATTTCAAAACAGTTCTAGCAAAACAAACAATGTATTAGAATTAGTTCATTTAGACTTATGTGGACCAATATCTATTCCATCAATAGGAGGGTGTAAATACTATGTAATCTTTATTGATGATTTCTCCAGAAAGACCTGGATATATTTCCTTAAACATAAAGAATCTGAGGAGATCCTGAAAATGTTCAAAGACTTCAAATCACTCACTGAAAACTTTTCTCGAAAGAAAATCAAGACCCTAAGGACAGATAACGGTAAAGAATATACATCAGACATTTTTAAGGAATTTTGTAAAACTGTCGGGATTAAGAGGGAGTACACTGTTCCTTACAACCCTCAACAGAATGGGGTTGCTGAAAGGAAAAATAGAACAATTATTGAAGCTACCAAGGCAATGCTTCTTGATCAAAACCTTGACACTTCTCTTTGGGTAGAAGCATCAAATACTACATTATATATTCAAAATAGATGTCCACACTCCCACATCGATAGTAAAACTCGTGAAGAAGCTTTCTCAGGGACAAAACCAGACATCAATAACTTACGGATATTTGGTTGTCTAGTATACATACATGTACCCAAAGAAAAAAGAACAAAGTTAGAACCATCTGGAAGGAAAGGTATTTTTGTAGGATACAGTGAAACCTCATAAGCATACCGAGTATATATACCTAGTCAAAATCAGATTGAACTAAGTAGGGATGTAATCTTTGAGGAAGACATAGTATTCTCTAGAGCTAAAAATTCCTTAGAACCTGAAACACATGCGTTTCCAGAAGAGGAACTTATACTTGAGATTCAAAGGGAGTATTCTGAGGAAGAAGAAAATGAGGAACAACTCTCAACATTAGTAAATCCCAAAAAGAGACCTCTCTGGGCCACTAAGATAATAGAAGAAGCAAAGTCTTATGGAGCTCCTTCAGGGACATTCAGGGAAAGTAAAAGATCCGCAAGGTTATCTAGTTATGTAGCCCTAATGAGTGAACTCTCAAAATCAGAACCTGCAAATGTTCCAGATGCTATTCAGCAGCAAGTATGGAAAGATTTCATGACAGAGGAATATCAGTCTATTATAAAGAATAATGTATGGGACATTGTGCCTAGACCCAAAGAAAAATCAATGGTCACTTCTAAATTGTTGTTCAAGATCAAACATGCTGCAGATGGCAGTATAGAGAAGTACAAAGCAAGGTTTGTAGCTAGAGGCTTTTCGCAAAAGGAAGGGATTGATTATGAAGAAAATTTTGCTCCTATTGCCCGATACACTTCAGTTCGAACAGTCCTAGCCATTGCAGTTGCTAAAGGATGGAAAGTGCATCAGATGGATGTAAAGATTGCCTTCTTAAATGGAACCATTGCAAAAGAAGTATGCCTAGAGCAACCTGAAGGTTTTGAGATTCACAATTCCAAAACTCGTGTGTAAACTAAAGAAAGCTTTATATGGACTTAAACAGGCTCCCAGAGCCTGGTAAGAGAGGATTGATAATTATCTTATGAAGTTAGGATTTTCCAAAAATGATGCTGACCCAAATCTCTACTTCAAACTAAGCAAAGGTGACATGTTGATATTGATCCTATATGTTGATGATCTATTGATTATAGGAGAGGATCACCTTATTCACCAATGTCAGAAGGATTTTGCCAAAGAATTTGATATGAAAGACTTAGGCCTATTACACTACTTTCTTGGCTTAGAAGTCTGGCGGAAATCAGATAGTATCATCCTGAATCAAGGAAAAAACACTTGACATATTGAAGAGATTTGATATGTTGAATTGTAGACCAATGTCATCACCCATGGAAACTAACTTCCATAACTAAAGGAAGTAACAACAGAATCCCCACTAGTAGATCCTACTCTATACAGGCAGATAATAGGTTCCCTGATGTACTTGGTAAATACCAGACCAGATATTTGCTTTGCAGTAAATGCTTTAAGTCGTCAGTTCATGTGTGAACCTAAAGAAATTCATCTCGTTGCTGCAAAGCATATAATGAGATATCTTCAGGGTACTCTGACCTATGGACTTAAATATGAAAAGACAGACTTGGACCTTCATGGATTCACTGACTCAGATTGGGCTGGAAGTGTGACCGATCGAAAAAGCACCTGAGGATGTTGTTTCAGTTTGGGATCAGCTATGGTATCTTGGATTAGCAGAAAACAATCTTCAGTGGCTCAAAGTTCTACAGAGGCTGAATACATTGCATCTTCGATGGCTGCTAGAGAAGCATTATGGCTCAGAAAACTACTTGTTGGGTTATTTGGTAAACCGTTAAAATCAACTACCATCCATTGTGATAACCAGAGCTATATCAAGCTATCAGTGAATCCAGTGTTTCATGACAGTTCCAAGCATGTTGAGATTCCTTATCACTATGTTCGAGATAAGTTTGAAAGGAAAGTGATTCAGTTGGAATATATTAGTACAAGAGATCAAACTGTAGATATTCTTACCAAAGCACTTCCCAATGTGAAAGTTGATCTCTTTAGGAAAAATCTTGGTATGATTGACATGTAACTTTTGATTTGTATTAATATAATAAAGATGTTTAATGGGCTCATCCATCCTGTGTACATTTCTGAGAAGTGACGTTTCTTAGACAAAGAACACTTGTATTTGATGTTACAAGGTGACGATCTTGTAATGGAGATTTGTTATGGTAGACATTTTGATATGTTAGTGCACATACCATAATAGGGTTATATGTAAGGGGAATATAATGTTCTCTAATTACTATATCCTTGTATCACGATCTAAGGTGATATGAAAACCAGGTATCACGATCTAAGGTGATGTGAAAACTAGGTATCACGATCTAAGGTGATGTGAAAACTAGGTATCACGATCTAAGGTGATTCCTCATATCATGATCTAAGGTGATGTGAAAAACAAGTATCATCTATATGATGATTCCTCATATTAAAATGATATCACAAGAAAGGTGGCATATGACAAATTATCACGAGTTAAAACTAGGTATCACGAGTTAAGGTGATTCCTCATATCACGAGTTAAGGTGATGTACAAAACAAGTATCATCTATATGATGATTCCTCATATTAAAATGATATCACAAGAAAGGTGGCATATGACAAATTATCTTCCCTAGCTAAGAGAGAGTGTTGGAAATTGGTAGCATCGTTCAGATAATTAATATATAAAGGATGCATATATGTACATATTAATGTATATGTAATTACTATTACATATATATTAATATGTACATTATTATTGATATCTAATATTCATTATCTATTATAGATATCATTGTTATAACATAAGAATGATAATGATTAATTATCATTACTATACTATAATTGAATTGAAAATAAAATATAAATGTAAAATATAATATATAAATGATATCTATTAATATTGATCATATTATGATCAGCATATTAATAAATATCACATATATATATATATATATTAATATTTATTATAATGTAAATGATCATGTTTATCTTCGATCACATAGTGATTGGCATACTAATAAAACCAACGGTTATGAAAACCGTGTGCATAGCATATGGGATGTGGACTATATGTCGACGGGTTTAATGCGCCCAATTTAGTTAAGGATGGTCACGCCTATGATAGGCGTGACTCCTTTAAGAGTCACGTCTATCATGGATGTGACCCTTACATATTAACATATATATTCAATGAAACCAGCGAGTTTCAAAGACACCGAAAGATACAAAAATCAATAAGTATAAGAAGTGTCTCATAAATACGAGAACATTCTGCAAAACAGTTATAATATAATATTCAGTACTAACATCTAATAGAAGTTTATCATTCTTTTACAGTTTATTTGGCATAAGAAGAAATGGTTGTAATTGTAGAATGTGGCGATTTATCTCATAGAAGGGGTGTGTGGGTTTGTTGGAAGACTTTCCAACATTGCATTATCTTATCTTTCTAGTCCATCCTTCTTGGTTTCAAACCAACATTTGGCCTGGGAGAGCAGATTAAAGGAGTATTCTAAGTGAGTTTTCTATTGTGAATAATCATTGGCTGGTCTGTTTTTTTTCTTGGCTAGGCCACACCTTCCTAGGGACGTTGTAATTGGTAAAATGTGGCGATTGATCTCATAGAAGGGGTGTTTGGGTTTGGAGGAAGACTTTCCAACATTGCATTATCGTATCTTTCTAATCCATACTTCTTGGTTTCAAGCCGACATTTCTTGAGTTGTTAGGTGTGGGTGGCTAGGGTGTGGGAACCCTTATTTGTTAGTCTGTGTTGTTGTTGTTCAATATTTTATTAAATAAAAAAATGGGTATTTTCCTTTAATGTTTTTAATTATTTTTGAACATTTGGGTACGCCCACTTTCATATCTGCATTGTACTTGGGGCTTGTTACTTATTGATTTGAGGTCTTGGTATCATTAGATTTGAATGATGAAAGAGGATATTGAGAAGAATTTTAGGTGCTATTTCGGGTGTTTGGAGTTCTTGGTAATGCCCTTATTGGATTTACAAATGCTTCAATTGCATTTCAAAGTTGTATGAATTAGGTGTTTAGGAATCAATCGAGGAAATTTGTTTTGATATTCTTTGATGACATATTGATTTTCAATAAGTCTTGGGAGGAGCATATGCAACATTTTGGCAGAGCGTTTTTATACGTGTCACATAATTAGTGAAGAGGGGGTGAGAGTTTATCTAGACAAGATCATGACTATTGTTGAATGAGCTACTCCTAGTAATCTTACTTAGCTTAAGGGATTCTTTTCTCTCTGTAGTTTTTACAGGAGGTTTGTTAAGAGTTTTTCATAGGCAACTCTTATAGATTTTACTAATAAGGGAGCCTTCAAATGGTCTGATTCAACTCAAAAGTGTTTTGAGCACTTCAAGTTGGTGATATCTAAATGCCTGATACTGGCAATACCAGATTTCTCCAAACCTTTTGAGCTGGAGTGTGACGCTTTAGGAGAAGGGATATGAATAGTTTTGGTGCAAAAGAAGCACTTCGTCGCATTTGAGAGTAAGAAGTTAAGAGGTGTGCAGAGGAGCTATTCTATTGATGATAGAGAGATGTTGGCCGTAATGCACACCTTGGCCAAATTCAGACCACGCCTAGTTGTTAGTAAGTTTATCATCAAAACAGATCACAACAACATCAAATACTTCATGAACTAAAAAGATCTCAATGATAGGCAACAAAAGTGGGTCAACAAATTGCAGGCATATCATTTTGTGTAATGTCCCTTTTTTAGCTCACAATGGTTGGTGGTTTGAATAAGCCTATCAGTGGCCTTCGTATGGTAAGTCAATTGGTCAGAGGGTCCCAGTTGGTAGTTCAGTGGGTCAATTCCCTTATGGAGGTCAGAGGTGTTCAGGATTGCTCTTCGTTTGGGTTAGTTTGGTACACTTACTATTTATAGTAAGTCATTTATCCGACATTTCTATATTTGGCGGGGCACCTGGACCGGCCTCAATTGCAGTGATGACCCTTGGCATCTTTGTTGATTAGGTATTCAAGGATTTACTAATTATAGCAGGTCAGGGGTTGATAGAGATGGACCCTTACTGTTTTTAGTAAGGCAATTAGGTGCACAGTGGACACAATGGTTAACTCCCAGGTTCAGCTAGAATTGAGAAATAATGATTATTTGTGGAGTTATATTATTTTAGTTATTAATAAAGTGATTAGTTTATTAATAATTATTTATAGAGTGCAATTATAATGTTTTAAGTTCACTTTATGCACAATGGGGCCATAACCCTCAACTAAATGCCACTTAAAGTACATTATTAACTGCATAAAAGTGAGCACCCAAGTTGAGGAGATAATTTAAAGGTTTTTTTTATTAAAAACCCGAAAGTGGATTTGAATATGGATTTAAATGCTATTAAGGAGATTGGGGTTATAAAAAGGTTTCAAAAAGCTAATAGATTCATTACTGTTGATCATTTAGTCTAGGCTTCTTTTGGGGATTTGTGACTGTGGAGCAAGGGCTTCAACCATTTTTATGCTTTGAAGAACGAAAACTCTTCATCGTAATTGCAATCTTGAGGCTGTGAGAGATCAGCCGAATCATTGCCATAGTGTGGGCTTCATCCAGGAGTCCAATCTGAGCATAAAGAGTAGATCTGTGCAAGGGTTTGAAGCAAATTTGAAGTCTCATCTATTGCAGACCTGTAGATTCATTATTGCAGCCATTGTTGATCAGATTTCAAGACTTTCACCTTGCTGCTATTAATTCCAGATTTCACTATATAGGAGTTGGTGTAAATTCCGTGTAAGGATAGAGTGTTTTTGATCATTGTATATGAAGATATAAATAACAAAATTCAATTGCAGAGCTCATATAGTTGAAGTTTATTTCAGTTTGTTATTTCTTGCAAAGTTTATATTCTTGCCTGGCAACACTTTTGAAAGTTTAAGAAATTACATAACTTAATTCTTGCCTAGCAATCCATTTAAAAATTCAAGAAATTGCATATTTATTCCAAAACAATCAGTGAAATATATCATTGCATAGCAATTCAGTGGGTTGGTGAAGTTAGAACCTGCAGGGGTTCTTACATTTTGAAATTGTTTATGTCAAGTGAAATAAAAATGTAGTTGGTAATGCACTTTCTAGGAGGTCTCACATATGTTCTTTGATAGAGATTTGAGCTGATTGGAGAGAATCAATTGCAATATAGTAGCCAAAGATTCTTGGGCAGCAAGAGTTATACAGGGCACAATTCACGATTAGAGGTACACAATGATTATAGAGTTGATCATATACAAGGATAGGATCTATTTGGTTCTTCTTCAAAGCTTAAGGTAAAGATAATGAGGATTTTCCATGATGGGCCTACGAGTGGTCACTCAGGTTTCTTTAAGACTTATGGGCAGATCAAGAAGAGGTTTACTTAGAAAGGGCCTTAAAATGAAGCCCTCAAATATGTCAGAGAGTGCCAAACTTGCTAGCAGAATAAGAATGAGCAAATTTATCCAGCTGATTTATTTCAGCCCTTACCCATTGCTAATCAGAAATAGGAATGCATCTTCATGGATTTCATCACAAGGCTACCTAAGGTACAAGACAAAGGTTGCATTAATGTGGTGATTGACAGGCTAGCTAAATTTGCACACTTCTTTGCCATTTCAGTGACATATAGAGCTACATAGGCAGCTGATTTATTCTTCAGGTATATCTTTATACTGCATAGGATGCCCAAGAGCATTGTGAGTGATGGGGACAAGTTCTTAAGTATGTTTTGCTAGGTACTCTCCAGAGTGAGTGGCACTGAGCTCACTCTTAGTATGAGCTACCACCCACAGAGTGTGGATCAAATGGCTACACCTTGTTGAATATGATAATACTTATCATATGTCTATCAGGATGTCACTATTCATGGCTTTATCCGGATGAGTATCCCAACTTTATGGATCTATTATTTGGGGATAGCAAAGTGACTAAGGCAAAGGACTTACTACATGGAAGTCAGGATATTATGAAGTCACTGAATGAAAACTTGCAACAAGCAAATAATTAGCAGAAGTTGTATGGTGATCAACATTGGATAGAGTCCATTTCATTAATGTCGAGTTTTGATATTGGATATTGTCATTATAATGAAGGAGATTGTTCTTCTTGGTTTATGAGGACAAAATCCCTGGTAGGTGACATTCCACATTATTGAAGGATAGAATTTGGAGAATTTCTTGGTGTTTTCATACATGAAACACAGCTGAACTCATTTGTAATTTGGATTTCTGATATTGAGAGGGTTTGTGTTGCACACTTGGTCAAGAAGTACCAAATTTTGAGAGTTATTTCTATTGTACACATTTCCTAGCTTTGTCGTACATCTTCTTGGGACTGGCCGTACCATTAATTGCTGGCCATACTTCATGAGCAGGCTGTACTACTCCAAGAAGGGGCACGGGGTAATTGTGGGTAAATCATTGGCTGTTAGATGAGATCTGTGAAGGTTTATGGAGGGATTTTGATGCATTAATATCTATTCCCTTCATGCCGTTCAAGCTGGAAGCTATCTTGCTTGGTGTCTAGGGTTTGGGGCTTCGTGTTTTTTGGTGATTACTTGCTGCAGCACTCAATTCTTCTTACAAGAAAACTGGTATGTAGTATTCATGTTTGTAATCGGATTTGCCCATGGGGTATCTTTAATTTGGCTTTGTAATGCACTTTCAAATTATGAGTTATTTTAAGTATTGAAGAATGCAAGCATTTCATTGATAATTGCTGTTCTAGTATTGCATTTATTGCATTATAAATCTGCTCTTTCTATTCCACTATTCTCTCTATCAAGCATTCTCAAAACATCAATGAAACACAAATAAATCAATAAATCTATTGATGACTTATTTTAATAATTTAATCAGGTCATTAAAGTCACTTCTTATGTCAATGAAGAATTAAATGAAAGTCACTTTATTATTTCCCTTTGGCTAAAATTAAAGTTAAATAGGGAGGGGAATTTGAAAAGACTTTTCAAAAGCTTCTTCAGAGGGTTATACAAAGGTATAATGGTACTCATTTGAGTATGCTTGGTTTATTACTTTCTCTTGAGAGCTTTGAGAGAGTTCATGTCTTTGAGTTCAACAAGCCCCAAGATGGAAACCCTTGGGTTTGAGAGGATTGGACGAAAATCCAATTCAATTTTTTGGGTTGATTCATTACAAGATTCATAGTTGCATTTAAATGTTCAGATTGTTGGAGGTTTCAGTTGAAGATCTCATAAAAGGATTTCTTACAGATAAGTTATTCAAATTTGTGTAGTCTCGTGATGAGATCAATTTCAGAGGTATTTTATTAAAGTTCCGAATAAGGTATTTTTGGATGACTTATTATTCACCTGGTGAGTTTCATTTGTTGATATTTATGAAGAATTAATATTTTCATTCTGAAGAAGTCGATTGATTAACAAAGCAGCTATAGGGATTTTTGGTTTTGAGTTTGATAAGTTCTCTGGGACAAAATAAAGCATTCTGTCCTATTCTTTGCGAAGTAAAAGTTTCGCTGCTTATTTGAATTGTATGAACATAGCATTACCTTGCTTGCATCATCCATATATTTCATCGGGGGCACAATTGACGCAGCGATCATTATTTGGGCATGAAACTGTCTTATAACTTATCTAGTGGATGCTTCATTTTATCAAGCAAGAATTTTTTATCAGTGTGGGGTTACTGTGAACTGCCACTATTTCCTTGTTAGCTGCCAACCTCTCTTTCCTTTTTAGAGTGATTAGACTGGGACACAAATTCATTGTTCGGCAAACTTTCTTCAGCACAGACTTTCGTTTGAGCAAATTTCTCTTTGTTGTGAGGGTTTTCTTTGGTTGATGGGAATATTAAGAAGTCGTGTTTCCCTGCAAGACCTTTCTGTTCAAGCTAGAGATTATAGTTGGTGCCGGTCATATCAATGTGTGCTTCAACTAGAAAGGGGCATCTATTCATTCATCTTGGAAACTAGTAATGTGGCGTGATATGCGAGTTCTTTTCCAAATTGCAGAAATTAGTCTCCCGGTACTCGGAATTCTACTTTGGCAGCTCATACCTGTTCAGCGTGAACCTATTCTTATTGGGGACTCCTTATTTCTGTTATTACGAGAGCTACTGATTGTGGGTTTAGCATTCTTCAGCGGATTCATTCTCTCTCTGTGGTGTGTCACTTTTCCTTTCGTGCAGCTCATTTCTTTCTAGCATGATTTCAAAAACAATGGTTGGTTGCTGTTTTCTTGGACGCAGCTTCAAGCTGGCCATACGATTAAATTACTCCACATTTGTAAACCACCAATGATGTCACTATAAATGTTTTGAGCCTGCTCTGATTCAAAATTACAGTTGCAATCCTTATATGAAGGTGTTCAGTAAAAGTGGAAAAAGTTTCTGCCATGATGCACGTTTATGAGGTGAGAACTTATCCATCTCTTATTCTGAAATAGAATGTTTTCTGAGAAAGTTGGAGGATATTATAACCTGTGAAGAATGTAATTGTTCTTTCGCTTGCAATTCATGTTCTCTGTTTAAGCATTATAAAACAAATCTGAGTTTTTGAAAATGCAGTTGACATACAAATCAGAACCTCTTTAAATATTTCAGTAGACCACCTTTCAAGGAATGAATACAAACTGTTTGACAAAATTACAGAGGGAGTAAGAGTTAATTTTTTTTTTCTAGAACAGGGCAGTATCTTACATAATGTAGAGTCTGGAAAGGGCCTATCTAGATGTATAAAAAGCTATTATCTTAGTTTCACTAAATTTTATTGCGAACCCCAATATTTGCAAGCAATGCTAGAATGTAATTCTTTGTCCAATAGAAATCACTTTTAAGTTAGAATTTTACATAGATGAAGTATGTGTCTCATTTTGAAAGCTAAAATACTCTTCCTTCTGTGAGATATTGTATGAACCGGCAATGCCTCCCTTAACCATTATGTTTTTCTCCAAACTAAAGTTAAGATGAACAGGAATAGGATGCTCTTCCAGTTCATCCAGCTGCTTAACATTGGTAGTTCTGGTGGTTAAATTGAACAGAATGCAACTGAATGTATATTGAGTTCTTAGTGTATTCACATTGTATCTTGCTTTTTCCTCTTTTAAAGATAATTGCTCCAGCTTTTGTGTTGTGGATTTGCACTTTTTTATTTTATCTGGGTTTTCCTGAGATACACATCATGGTCAAAACCTTATTTCATTTCAGGTATTGGAGAGGAAACTGAATCCTTCGACACGGAAGGATATGGAGCATTTTGGCTTATCCGATCTGGCATTTTCCTGTGGAGACAAATTCAGGTAAGAGAGTTTTGTGCATGGAATTATGTGCTAAAATATGAATTTGTATTGTAGTTCACTGTGGGACTCTAGGTTTCCAGAACTCTTGTCTATATGGTGCTCTGCACTTCCTAGTCGCTTTTGAAAATCCAATTAAAATAAGAAAAAATATTACACAGTGATGTTATTTACAAAATGACATCACTGTCATATGGCATCTTTTTGTTGTTGGATACTGTTTGGAAGCATTATCATTTCCATTTTTAGATTTATTCTGAGATTTAAGTTCTAATGGTTGAGCTTCACTCCTATAATTTTATTGAGGATGGGGAACATGCTGTGCCTTGCACACACTGTAATGTCCCCAAATATTTAAAAGTGACTTAATTAAGCTGTCCTAAAATTAATTAAATATGCAAGCAGTCCACCCCTCATAGTATTATCCTTGCTGAGCTTGGTGCTCACCCTTTCAGACTTGGTGCCATCTTTGATCTGGTTTGGTTCTTACATCGTCGCCGTGGTGAGGGGCGTCACAGATACTCCTACCTTGCTTACTGCTCCTTGGAGGCTATTGCGATCTCCGATTCTTCGGTCGTGTGCGGAGTTGGTTTGCACAGGCTTCAACTCTTCTAGGTTCGATCGGGATTGAGATTGATTGTCTTCCTACCTTCAGGTGCTCATTGGATGACTGTCAAAATCTCCTTCCGCCTAGATAGTTGCTGAATATGCACATAACAATGGACATTTACAGACAGTATATCCACACTGCTTGGGTTAATCTCCATGGGGGTCTTTGCCTGAAGATGGCTTTCTAAGATGAACACTTTCTCGAGCTAAGGGAGGGGATCATTATCCACCCTTCTTACCTTTCTCACCGCTGGCCGCATGCACTCCGCGTCGCTTTGCTCCAACCATCGGCTCCGCATCCAAACCGACCATCATATTGACAGGGAGGACAAGACTTGCCAACTTTGTAGTTTGGGTAAGGTGGAGACGGATATGCGTTTCATTTTTGGCTGCTCTATCTACTACGAGATCAGAGGGAGATTCTACTGCTTGTTCAGGGAGAATCAATCTCTCTCCTTTTCCAGGTACATTGATTAGAGGTGCCTAGCGCTTTATCTTCAGGAGGCCTTGAGACTTCGGGATCCCTCACACCAGCATTAGCGCCCCACAATTCAACACCCTGGTCAACTTATCACCTCTTTCTTCCCTGTGATTTCTCCAGTGCGCGGTACCAAACGCTGGCTTGGTCCCCCTTCTAGCCATACCAGATCCGTGAGGCCTCGCAGGGGTTCCACTCATCAACAGTATTCTTCTTCTCCCAGAGGTTTTCAGATGTGGCTTGGGGTCCCTTCTCTCCCCATTGCTTTTCCTTCGGTTCTGGATTTCTTCGTGGCAACTTAGAGCCGGTAGTTGGTTGTATCTTGTTTCTTGCTTTGGCTGTAGCATTCTTTTTTTTTTTGGGCACCGTTTGGTGTTCATGCTATGAGTTGGCCTCTTGTTTAGTTTCGGCTATCCCTTGGATGCTCTTTGTGGTCTTTCATTGGACATTAATAAATTTATCTTATCTTATCTATCTTATCTTAAGGATGACTTTAATTAATTAATTTAATTATAAAATAAAATGGACTAAAATAATAAAATAAAATAAAGTCACTTCATTTAGTTGGCCTAATCTAATCTAAATTTTAGAGGCTTCTTCGAGCCCTTTATAAGTTGATGTCTGGGCATTGTAATTCATCATGAAATGTTTGCTTTTTTCTTTTCTATTATTGGAAGCTAGGTAGCTGAAGTACATTCACAGTTTTAGTGGCAATTAAGTCCCACCCTAGTCTGCTTGTATTTGCTCAAATTAGTGAAGTCTCCATTGGAGACAAAATTGTAAATGCGTATTCGACTATCTTAGATATCTATTCTGAAATGTTAAGTTTTAGGATAGCTGCAAAGGTAATAGCACTCTATGTTGTATGTGTTTTCCAAATGCAACAATCTCTCTTTCATTTATACTGGGAATGAGGGTAGGAGAGACATGTCCCTTCATGGGACATGTCTATTCATTATTATTTATAAGAAAGAACATGCCTCTTCCCATTAATTATAATTTAATCAATCGTATAATGTTTCATCAATCAATTATTAATTAAGAATAATGTAATAATTTAATATTGAATATTAAATTTCATATGATTAATAATAATATAACATATATATTATATTATTAATAATCAACATATATTATGTATTCAAATGATCATACGACTGAAGCTACAAACATTAACACTCCCTCTTAGCACTCCCTCTTAGCTAGGGAGGATGATCAAACAAAATGTGTAGTGGTCTCCTGTGTCAAGACTTATGACCCTCACCATAGCTATACAAAACATCAACACTCCCTCTTAGCTAGGGAGGATAAATCAATCCAATGTCAACACTTATATGACACTTGACAACATCAATCATATGATGTAAGCAATAAAA
>MU224809.1:392911-409749 GCA_018584345.1 Thuja plicata | reverse complement strand
AATCATATGATGTAAGCAATAAAAGCATCATCCTCATGATGTAATCAATAGAAACATAGTCTCAAGATGTGGATTGCCTCCATCGACGATTCTATCCACAAGCTCTTAGGTGGATTGCCTCCATCGATGAGTCTATCCACAAGATCTTAGGTGGATTGCCTCCATCGGCGATTCTATCCACAAGCTCAGGTGGATTGCCTCCATCGACGATTCTATCCACAAGCTCTCGTGTGGATTGCCTCCATCAGTGATTCTATCCACAAACTCATGAGCGTTAGAGTGGATTGCTTCCATCGGCAATTCTATCAACAAGCTCTCGTGTGGATTGCCTCCATTGGTGATTCTATCCACAAACTCACAAGCTTTAGAGTGGATTGCCTCCATCGACGATTCTATCCACAAAATCTCATGTGGATTGCCTCCTTCGGTGATTCTATCCACAAGCTCTCGTGTGGATTGCCTCCATTGGCGATTCTATCCACAAACTCACGAGCTTTAGAGTGGATTGCCTCCATCGGCGATTCTATCGACAAGTTCCCCGGTGGATTGCCTCAATTGACGATTCTATCCACAAGCTTCTCAAGCTTTAATGTGGATTGCCTCAATCGGCGATTCTATCCACAAGTTCTATCTATTATGATCTGTTTCAACCATCACAAGATGTCTATCACAATAGTAGGTCAAGTTATTGTAAGATCGTCACCTTCCAATAACTTTTACAAATACAAGTGATAATCATTTGGAAGTCGTCACTTCCTCATGATGTACACAGGGGGCAGGCCCATTAAAAATATGGAGTCACACACATGAAATCCATCATGCCTCAGCGTAGAGGGTGAAAACAAGGGATTTCATCTTGAACTTCTCTCACAGAGAAGAAATCATTGAGCATAAATCAATCTGTTGATCATCCAAGATTTCTTAAGATGAACTGTTAGACTCCCTCTGAGTTTGATATCAATCTTCTTAGCTCCTCGTCCAAAGTTACCTCTGAAGAGTCAGACTCCCTTTGAAAACAACTTCTTGTGCTTCTGTCCTAAAGGTATGTCAGAGAGAGATTACAAATAGCTTATAAACTAAAATATCTCATACGGAAATACCAAAGATAGAAGCATACAAGATTTTACTAGCTAATATTATAGCATAAATTTCAAACTCAATAATTCATGTTCATTAATAAAACATGGAATACTTATCTTAAGTTTCAAATATTTCCTTTTGTAAGGTGAGCACATATAGAAAATATCAACTCTCATCAAAATTTGAAGTTGTTTGCGGCAGACATGCTACAAGAGATCATAATGTTGTTCGTGCTAGCCATGTCGATGACCTTCATGCAGAGTGACAGCCTAGAGTGGAGGATCACCATTTTCTCACTCTCCACTAAGGATGGTTCAAATGGAAATGTAGCATTGGTTATTACTCCCTCCACAATGTATAATTCCCACTCTTATATCGTTGAACAATACTCATGTCTTCTTGTGAAATGACGTGATTTCTCCAAGAGAGGTGACACTCTATAATTAATTCTTTCTTTCTAGAAAGAGACACACTTCCTTGAGTACATTCTTCTTTGTTAATGCTTGACCACAATCATAACAAATTGTTATATCTCTTTAATGAAAACCGCTTTCAGGAATTTCTCATAGACCCGTACACAGTCCGTCATAACTTTTGAACCCCACATTTTCTCTCCAATTGCTTTGGTGAGATTCTTCAAAATTTGTTTTTCACCAACATATCCAAAATTCAGAAAAATCCAACGGTGGATTTGTGAGATATGGTCCCTGTACTAAGACTATATTTTCTGAGACAGTCACACATTCACCATCAACAAACTATTCTCTTACATTTGCAGTCTGGCTTTGATACCATGTTAAGTTTTAGGATAGCTGCAAAGGTAATAGCACTCTATGTTGTATGTGTTTTCCAAATGCAACAATCTCTCTTTCATTTATATTGGGAATGAGGCTAGGAGAGACATGTCCCTTCATGGAACATGTCTATTCATTACTACTTATAAGAAAGGACATGCCTCTTCCCATTAATTATAATTTAATCAATCTTATAATGTTTCATTAATCGATTATTAATTAAGAATAATATAATAATTTAATATTGAATATTAAATTTCATATGATTAATAATAATATAACATATATATTAGATTATTATTAATCAACATATATTATATGTATTCTAATGATCATACTACTGAAGCTACAAACATTAACATGAAATAATGTTTGCAAGCAATTATTGATGATGGATATTCCTTGATCGATAATTGGAATGACATAGATGCTGGTGTTTTCATCTTGAACAAAACCTTGTTAATTAATTCTGAATATACTGAAGACAGCGTATCCAACAAACATTTCCATGAGTTTATTATGATCTAAGTTGTCGATTCTTTTTCTGATATGGGTTAGGGTACAAATTCATGTATGTGGGTTCGGCAATTTTTTTTCCTTGCATGCTGGTTCTTCTGTACATATATATATTTTAAAAAATATCTATATAAATATATATAGATATTGATATATTATAAATTTATATACACTTCATACATGTTCAAAGATATAATAATAATAAGTTAGAAGCGTGATACAAATAAATCCATAATTGCCAATGAAATCATAAGTAAAATACCTCACTCATCATATTCATAATTTGTAAAAGTCTCAAAATGTATTTGCGAAAAGATTTTTTAGGGGTCAAAATAGTTTTTTTAAAGCATGTGGGGCCCATTTTTTGGCATCCACAACTGCGGGTGCACCTGGGTTCCTACCATAGGAACCTGGGTTGAATCTGGAGGAGAACTAGACCAAAACGGAACATGACTAGAACCAGAACCGAAACTTGACGTTAAATAAGGGAACTTGGTAACGTAGATTGTGATTATTTTCGTGCGAATGTTTGTGGTGTGGGACCCAATGTTTGTTGTGGAAGACTTTGATACTGAATATTAACATTATGGGAGATTATTAAAGTATTATCGTGTAAAGATATATCATTCGCTGTAAGTTTAGAAAGGACAAATAAATTAATATATTTGTGAGTTAATATGGTTGCGAACTATACACAGGGGCACTTAAATTGTATAAATCTTGTAAGCACTAATTACAGTGTTCATCGATCCTTCATTTCAGCTGGAGGAAATAATATTATTATTGGGCATATGAGGTCTGGAGAAATCGCCCTAGGGTAGAGCCATACCATTGCTGAAGGTTGCACATGGGTTTTCAAGAGTCAAAATCTGCTATTTGGAGGCTGCAAATATGCCCTTTTGAGGCCTCTAGGTGCCAAGAAGTCAGTTTAAGCGTTGAATGCAGTTTGGTGGTCAAGAGAAGAATTAAAGAATTTACTTTCAAATTTGCAGAAGTTTCAAGCACTCAGTTCTCAGGAGCAATGCTTTTCTGAGTTAATTTTCAGACTTACGAGGGGCTAGAAATCGCTTGATGATTGTTGGGTGAGACTTAAATTATATTACAAACCTGTGGTAGTTTGTTAGTGTGTATTGGATGGCAATTTGGTATGATTTTCAGACTTGTAACAGCAAGAAGATCATTATGACTGAAGGTTCTTATGTTTAGTTTAATGTTAAGTTCTCACATTTGTAATAGTGGTCATTTTGAATGTCAAACTTTCTCAAAGTTGTAAACAACAGTATGTTTGTTTAATGAATGCATATCAGAAATTATATCAGCAATAAACTTTGTTTGCATTGTTCATCTTGTTCCATCACTTGGCAAAAGAATAAATAAAAAATCAGGGGTTCTCATTGCAGTGTGAGTGTTCCAGTTCCTTTCACAAATAGGGCCCATGCTTAGGATCCTAAGGGTAGGTGCATATCACTTGTTTCATCTCTATCACCAGATGTTTCTTAGCCTCAGGTGTTAGGGGAGGTTGTAGAGGGACTATTTGTCTTCCTCCTAGGATTGTCCAATTGAGTCTCATTATCCTTGAATATTTTCTCATAGACAATATCAAGTCTTGCAATGGCTATTTTTCGGTGGTTGATAACAATGCCATTTGTTGTTGGGGCCCAAACCCTGCTACAAACCTATTGCAGTGCTGCTTTTCTTTTGTGGTCAAATGTTTTGCGTTTCCTTAGATCCATGTTTTATTGTGGGGTCCTTTCCTATCGTATACATTTGTACTTAGATCTTATGATTTAGGGGTTTAAAGTTCAAACCCCTTTAGGTTTATTCTTTTTTGTTTTCTTTATTATATATAGGTTTTGCATTTTTTTACTTTCATATGATGTGGTCTGTTTAGTGTACTTATTTTCTATTATATTTATAATTCATTGCACCTACGAGTCCTGAAGTACTTAATTCATTTTTAGACGCCTTTAATTTAATTTCCTACTTTCCTTCTTTATAATATAAAGTATATCATTGCTCATTGAGCATTGCCTTCTGTTGTAAACATAGTTCTAGGACTATCTAGGACTCTTTGAGTGCTGGTGAGTCCCGAGCTGTGTGATCTTAGCCGAGTTCTAGGGCTTCGGGACTTTCCAAGAACTCTCTCTAGGCGAGACTCACTAGAAATTGGAATTTCGTCAAGTCTTGCCGAGTTTTTCCCGAGTCGGGTCAGCCTTGCTGAGTCTGATTCTCGTTTCTATGGTCGGAAATGTTGTCATCGACGTCAAGAAGGTATTCATTATTGTTATCATAGATCAATGGATGAGAGTATTAGAAGTTTTCATTGATGTCAAAGTTATTGGAAGTTGTCATTGATGTCAACAGTGAGATGAAATCATTAACATTGATGTCAAATGTGGGCAAGATTAATTATCATTGACGGCAAGAGGTAAATCATTGTCAAAGGATAAAATGATAGTGATCAAAGGAAGTTTATTGAACTTAATTTAAAAGTTAATATTGAAGTTGCAATGTTTATCATTAAGGAAGCAGAAAACCAAAGAATAAAGAAAGTGGCAACATTAATATTTAAGGAAGCATCGATTTAAAAAAAAAGTTAAAGAAACAGTGATAAAGTAAAGTCAAACTCGTGATGACCGACCATCCTTTAATGTTTACTAAATAACTGTTGATGCATATAGCAGCAATCAGATAAGTTCATATATATAATACATAATACTGAAACATATATCAATGATCAGATTAAAGAAACATAAAAATATATATGTGAATATATCAATATATATATATATATGATGATAATTATTATTATCATCATCATATATATATATATTGATATATTCACATATATTTTTTTATGTTTCTTTAATCTGATCATTGATATATTATTATCATCATCATATATATATATATATTAATATATATGATATTATTAATATATATTTCTTTATGATCGAATTAAACTTGATAACTAATGAATCGGGATTAAACCGATAACATTAGTATTGAAATATATTGGATATTGTAATCGGTATCAAACTGATATTATTAGCAGTGTATTGCATATGATATTAGAATCGGTATTAAACCAATTATCATTAAATAATGAAACGTTTTAAATTGAATCAGTATTGACCGATAGTCATTATTTATTGAAACCGTGCGATTACTATAAGGTATGACTAATAGTCACGCCTATGATAGGCGTGACTCCTCAAGGAGTCACGTCTATCATAGACATGACTTATCACTGTCCAACATACGTATATATATTGATCGGCTGTTCAAATACAAACACAAAAATTGATAGTGTGAAGTATATTGAACAGCGATCAATAAATATATTCCTCTCGTTATGATTTGAGTCATAGTTGAATTTACAAGTTCATTTCAAGCATATACTTTCAGTTCCTCTTCTCCTGCAAATAACATTGATATTGTTAGATTAGAGACTTATATATATAATCAGCACTGCATATATATATAATGATTAAATTGAAATTTGAATAATAAGTTTGTTTTGCATTTACCTGGTATCAGAGCTCTTGTAAAGGAAGATCCAAGAAGCTCTCGAACTTTAGAAATTCAATATCAATTGTAATCTATCACATTTCTATGGCAAGCACTATCAGATTCAAGGATAGACTTGAAGGAGGAAACAATTTCTCATCATGGAAATTCAGAATCAAAATGATTTTAAAAGAAAATAAAGTCGAGTCATTTATAAAGGAGGAGAAAGAAGAGCCAGAGAATGACCCCAAAAAATCAAATTGGATTGAAGGAAATGAAAAGGCTATGAAGATCATAGTTGAGGTGTTAGAGACCATATAGTGCCGATCTTGACAAAATATGAGACTGCCTATCATATGTTTAAATCACTCGAAAAAACGTATGAGATAAACAACGCTAGCAGAACCCTAGCCCTAAAGAGGGAAATTAATCATATAAGTATGAAAAAAGGAGAATCGATCATTGCGTACTTTATGAGAATTTCCACTCTAAGGGAAAAATTAGCGGTACTTGGATATGCAATTCAGAGCAAAGAACTGACACTCATCGCACTAGATGGCCTACCAAACTCTTGGGAGACCTTTGTTCAAGGCATTAGTGCAAGGTCTAAATTTCCAAACTTCGATTGACAAAGGTCTGATTGTCTTCAGGAAGAATCAAGACAAAACAAGAAAGGAATCAAACAAAAGAACATAGATGAGGATCTTCAAGTGTTAAATGTAAACTCTCACAAGAAAGGCAAGAAGAAACACTTTAAGAAGAGGAAGGACCATCATGAAAAGGGTTCATCTAAAAGGGATACTTCTCACATTCAATGTTTTAGATGTGATCAATATGGGCACTATGCAGCTAGATGTCCAGATAGAATTAAACAACTAGCTACATTTGCCAAAGTGAAAAAGAATAAAAAGGAGCATAATTCAGAGAAACATGTATTCTACTCTGCCCTCTCTAACCTAGTATCCAACACATCATTGGGTATAGAGAACTATTGGACTCTATGATAGAAGAAATTGATGAAGAGGTAAACATTGGAGATGACTCTGCACATCTAGTAAAAGGTGTTGAGACCTGAACCATTAAGTTGAAGTCAGGCATGTCTATCCAACTCACTGAAGTTCTTTATGCTCCTGGCATCAAGAGCAACCTAGTCTCCATATCTGCACTTGAGGATAATGGGTATAGAGTAACCTTCATGGATAGCAAAGTGTTGGCATGGCCAAAGAACTCTTCTATCAAGAAAGCAATAACTATAGGGCATAGGAAAGGCTACTTGTATGAAGTATGTACTGAACCTAATCTTGCTCTAATTCATGAAATTGCAGACTCTAATGAGATATGGCATAGAAGATTAGGATATTTAAACTTTCGTGCCTTATCTTCCATGGAAAAGTTAGTCATTGTCTTACCTAAGTTAAAGCTATATCACTCAGGTACATGTAAGGGGTGTGCCCTATTAAAAAATACTAAGGGTTCTTTTCAAAGCAGTTCAAGTAAAATGAGTAATGTTTTAGAACTAGTTCACTCTGATCTATGTGGACCCATGTCTGTACCTTCTATGGGAGGGTTTCTTTATTATGTAATATTTGTTGATGACTTCTCCAAAAAAACTTGGATCTACTTTCTTAAATGTAAAGAATTAGAAGAGATCCTTAGGAAATTTAAAGAATTCAAATCTTTCTCTGAAAACTCCTCTGGGAAGAAAATAAAAATTCTAAGAACTGATAATGGGAGGGAATACACTTCTGACATTTTTAGAGAATTTTGCAAAGAAGCTGGGATTAAGAGGGAGTTCACCGTTCCTTACAACCCTCAGCAAAATGGGGTTGCTGAGAGCAAAAATAGAACTATTGTAGAAGCAGCTAAAGCCATGCTCCTTGATCAAAATTTAGAAACCTGTCTTTGGGCAGAAGCCTCCAACACTGCTGTACACATACAAAATAGATGTCCTCACTCCCATATTGAAGACAAAACTCTTGAAGAATTTTTTACAGGTATAAAGCCAGATATCACTCATTTAAGGATATTTGGATGCCCTGTTTATTTTCATGTACCTAAAGAGAAGAAAACAAAATTAGAACCTTCTGGAATAAAAGGAATCTTTGTCGGGTAAAGTGAAACCTCTAAAGCCTATTGACTATTTGTACCTAGACATAGCAATATTGAACTCAGTAGAGATGTAATATTTGAGGAAGACCTAGCCTTTAAAAGGGCTAGAAACTCTATTGAGTTAGAAAGTTATACTCCACCTTCAGACCTAGAAGAGGACCCTGCCCCTGAGCTTCAGAGAGAGTATCCTAAAGAAGATGAAAATGAAGTACGAAACCCACCTCAAGAGAACATTAAGAAAATATCACTTTGGGCCACCAAAACAATGGAAGAAGCAAAGGACTATGCAGCTCCTTCAGGGACCTTTAGAGAAAGTGGAAGAGCCCGAAGATTTTCCAGTTGTGGATTTAATGAATGTTCTCTCTAAGTCTGAACCTTCTAATGCATTAGAAACTCTCAAACATCAAGTATGGAAGGATGCCATGACAGAGGAATACTAGTCCATCTTAAAAAATGATGTTTGGGAAGTTGTTTCAAGACCTAAGGAAAAGTCCATTGTTTCATCCAAGAGGCTATTCAAAATCAAGTATGCTGCAGATGGTAGTATATAGAAATATAAAGCCAGATTTGTTGCCAGAGGTTTCTGACAGAAAGAAGGAATTGATTAGGAGGAAACATTTGCACTTGTTGCTAGATATACCTCTGTCAAAGCAGTCCTAGCCATCACAGCAGCCAAAGGATGGAAAGTCCATCAGATGGATGTAAAAATTGCATTCCTAAATGGGAAAATAGAGGAAGAGGTTTACTTACAACAACCAGAAGGATTTGAGATTCACACTGCAGAATCTCATGTGTGCAGATTGAAGAAAGCTCTCTATGGACTTAAACAGGCCCCCAAGGCATGGTATGAAAGAATTGATAGCTATCTCATGGAATTGGGTTTCTCCAAGAATGATGCAGATCCAAATCCATATTTCAAGCAAAGCAAAGGTGATATGTTAATATTAATTTTGTATGTTGATGATCTGTTGATTACAGACAAAGATCACCTTATTGATCAATGTAAGAAAGGTCTTGCTAAAGAGTTTGAAATGAAGGATTTAGGCCTTCTACATTACTTCCTTGGATTAGAAGTTTGACAGAACTCAGACAACACTGTACTTAATCAAGGAAAGTATACCTTGGACATATTGAAGAGGTTTGGTATGATAAATTGCAGACCCATGTCTTCTCCCATGGAAACAAACCTTCATAAATTGAAGGAGGCAGCAACAAATTCTCCATTTGCAGATCCTACCCTCTACAGGCAGATAATTGGATCTTTAATGTACCTGGTTAATACCAGACTAGATATCTGTTATGCAGTAAATGCTCTGAGTTAGTTTATGTGTGATCCTAAGGAGATACATCTTATGGCTATAAAGCATATTATGAGATACCTTCAAGGTACTCTAAATTATGGACTCAAATATGAGAAAGTTGACTTTAATCTACATGGATTCACAGATTTTGATTGGGCTGGAAGTGCAACTGATAGAAAAAGCACCTCAAGTTGCTGCTTCAGTTTGGGATCTGCCATGATATCTTGGATGTGGAGGAAACAATCATCAGTGGCTCAGAGTTCGACAAAGGCCAAATACATTGTAGCCTCCTATGGCAACAAGAGAAGCAGTATGGCTTAGGAAATTACTTGTGGGATTATTCGGTAAGCCCCTGAGACCTACAATCATCCATTGTAATAATTAGAGATGTTTCTGTGAATCCGGTATTTCATGATAGATCCAAGCATATAGAGATTCCTTATCATTATGTGAGTGACATGGTGGATAGGAATGTGATTCAGTTGGAATATATCAGTACAGGAGATCATACAACAGATATACTAACCAAGCCACTTGCCAGAGTGAAAGTTGAACACTTTAGGAAAGGTCTTGGTATGATTGAATTATAATTTGTGTTGTAATCTTTATCGATATATATATATATATATATATATATATATATATATATATAAGATGTTTAATGTGTAAACTTGATTAGGCCTTGTTGCCGGGACCTATTTTCCTGCTTTCAGTAGTTGTTTCTAGGTTTTAAGCTTCTCCCTAAGTTTATCTTAAGGTGGGGTGTTAGAGTAATAATGTGATTCCACTTATTAATTAAATCATATTGATTTAATTATTACGTCACTTATTATTTCTATTTTATTGAAGCTAAACTTTAGGCATATAATAATTAATTCTTTTATTAATTATTATTATGCAACCTAGATTTTTCCCCTTTAGGGTTTCGATCACCTTTATTAGGTATGATCTCTTTGTATTTTGTATTCCCTCTGAATGAATATTTTGTCTTTCAAAACTTTTTCGTCTCCAAGCTTTACTTTTGTAATAGGTTATTTTGCATGCAGATGATCTTGGCTTATGAATTCTTTGAATTCTAACAAGAACTATACGTGGTGGTAATAGGAGGAATTTATGTGCAAGCTTTGAAGATTTAGCGGATTGACTATCGGTGGCATTTTTAGGTTGTTATAAACACTTTCTGAAAACTTTGTGATGTTTGATATTTACACCTTAGTTGGGTATTATTGTTTGGAATTCTCTGCTGCAAATTAAATGAACAATTTCATGTTCTTAACTATAAGATCAGAATAATGGTTGTTCTATAGAATAGGTGATTTTTTAATGTATTTTCATACAAAGCAAACTTTCAAACAAGCATAATTTAAAACTGTTTGACAAAATGAAGACAATGACAGATCAGAAAAGTGATCTTTTCTCGAAGGAATTTAATGACACATTTAATGGTGCTTAGCTAAGGAACTTGCAGAAAGAAAAGGAAGTAGGAAATTAATTGTATGTAATTGGATTACAATTGAAGTCTGTGAAATTTTCTGAAGGTGTTCTTTTTAAATTAGAATAATTAGATTCATATCTATCTAAAGTTCATGAAGCAGATTTCAGGCTTCTGAATTGGGCTTTGCAGCCTCAATGCTTGCTTTGGTCCAACATATGTTATTGGAACATCGTTGTGAACAGGCGAGGCTAGCAATTGCTTCTTATCACAGTGAGATCATAAGAATAACAATTCCTTGGCCTCCTATAGTGATGACATGTTGAAGAAGGTTCTACAGTTGATTGTGGAAGGCCTACATGGACTACATAATGTGAAAGCCCCTACTTTTGGTAAGAGGGCTGAGATTTTAGAAATTATGGCAAGAGCCAAACTGTTTATCCTTATGTTGGATCTCAAATGCGATAAATTGATTATACAAATGTTTCAATATTGTTTAACTGAATTAAGGAAACATAATCTTGACAATGTGAGGGCTTGTATGCAAACCACTATATCCTTAATTTTAGAAGAGGATGATGATATCTGCAAATAGTTGCAAGCAGACTTGTTGGCCATTTGGATGAAGGAACACACTGTATCCCCTATTGCTTTTGGTTTCTAGAAAAGGTTGATTGAGTATAAAATTGAAAGGCTTAAGGAGCACATGACTGAAAATGAACTAATTTCAATTGGCTTACAAGTTGCAGGATCTTCCCAAAAAAGTAAGAACCAAATGAGAAGTGAGCAGATCTGTTTTACATGCTAAGAGACTTGGACATGAAATCACAAATGTGGGGTTAGTAATAAAGATAAGCCAGCCAAAGAAGTTTGGACCAACAATGAAGACAATGAAGAAGATAGGAATTCTACAGTTTTGTTCCAACAAATTAACACAAATGCTGGTGATGAGATGAATTTAGCTGTTATTATAGGCAAAGGATATACAAATATCTACATTGGTTTCTTGGAGGTTGTGATTGACAAACATTCTCTTGAGGATGGTCTTACTCAAGGAGAGAGCATGTTGGGGTCTCAAGATATTTCCATTGAAGTGTATGACTCTGCACATGTTCAGAATTTTCTTGAGAATTATGACATAGCAGCAGCCTTGACCTTGCACACAGTGCAATCAAACAAGGATTTGGAAGCCTATGATGACATGGACAACAATTGTGAAACGTATGATGAATCATGTATTCTTAATAGCAAGAGATCACTTATGGATGATGGTGTTTTGGATGACCAATCAGAAAATGCATTTCAAAATGAGAATGAGGAACATACTTTGAAGAATCAGCTGAAAGTTACTATTGATATGGTTGTTGCAGCCTTAGTATGTCACGATGGCAATCATAGGATCACTGAAGATCTTTACAGGTTGGCTCAGGAGGAAAAGAATCAAAGGGGTATTGAAGGTGATTCTTATTTTGTTGACTTGTAGATGGTCAAAGTGGCTTTGGAATCAATGAAATCTGAATATTTGTATTTACTTTCAAACAGGGATCATATTTTAAAGGTTGCTGAAGTATATGCTAATAAATGGAAGCAAAAAGAGGACGAGGTTAATAAGCTCATCAAGGAGGTTAATGATACACAAGAGACATTGGAGAATACACATATTGCTCTTCAAGAAGCAAAAACTCAGATTTTGGTCATTAATTAACTCAGAGAGCAACAAAATAGAGGATGGAATGAGTTTTTGAAGGAAGTGACTAAGGAACTTGATAGCATATAACAAACTTATGACTTGGATAGTTGTTCCAAAAAATCAAGTAATAAAATTTTGGACCAGCCATAACTTCAATATGAGTACGATTATATTCAGTTGGTTGACAATTCTTTATTTGGGGTGGATGCTGACTGGACATTTGATAATTCACTCTTCGAGTCGGACGAGGGAGCTCTTTTTGACTTGAGCGATGAGAGTGAAATTGCTTGCATGATTTGGGACTCAGGTACAATTCCCACTAATGAGGGTGGTCAGACACAAGTATTGGAGTAGTGGATTAGTTACTAGCATTAGTACTGCTACCTACTCATCGACCAGCCTACATATGAGTTCAGATTTTGATCTACAGGTGAGCTGGATGGATTCTTTGGTTCAATAGATGAGTGGTTCATGGTTGAGGGTGGATGGTAGGTAAGATTTGGTTAGAGGAGTTGGTTTTTCAACTACTTCCTTATGATTCCTATGCATCCAATGGATTTTCAGATTGATTACTGTTGTACTTGTTCCTTTGCATTGTTGGTGTTGACCTCAACTCTTGAGCAGTTAGAATTTTACATCAATAAATTTGGATGGGTTGATATATCTTATTGTGTGCCTATGATAGGATTTTTGCACTTCCATCGTAGATTATTTGCAGTTGGAGAGTTATTCAGTATTGGTAGCTTCTTGAGATATTACTATCTCCTCATATTTGACAGTTATGACAACATGAGAATTTGGGATCCTGGCATTAGCATATTTGGTGCATTACTTTAGTAGGACTTTGGTGAGTGGCTTCACAATTCCAGGCATGGTGTTATTTATATCAGAGTAGCGCAGCGGATTGGCAGAGCAACATTTTTGAGGTTGATATGGGATCTAGGCATTTGATTTCATCATGCAGATGCGGATTGCTTGAGGGCAAGCAATCTCTGGGAAGGGAGGATTGTAATGTCCCCTTTTTGGGACATTAGAATTAAATTTTATGTTGTCAAATTTTATCAAAATTTAGTGACGACTTAATTTAATTATTCAACAAAGTAAAAAAAAATGACTTTATTGAAACTTAGTGAAAATTAATAAATTCATTTTATTTTAAAGTGGGATAACAAAGAGACGCAAAAAATAAATTCAAGAGACAGGCAGAGGGACAATGAAGTCACAGGGATGTATTATAAAAGATCATTGAGACGCTCATTTGAGAGGTTTTTGTTTTATGTTTGCTTTTTTCTCTTGGAAAATTCTGGGAAGCTTTGGTTTTCAGCGGGTTTGAGGATGGAAACCCTCGAGCTTGGAGGCAATGGACAGAAACCCATTGTTAGTTGGAGATATCACTCAGGCATCTCACTTTGTGCTTCAAATTCATACTTTTGGTTATCCAATCTGACAGTAAGTTCTGTGGCTATGTTTGGATATTTTGTTGTTGCTTTACTGAAGAATTAAAGACAATATTCATATTTCATTTCAGAATCTCTTTTTCAGTTGGATATTGCATGATTTTTAGTGTAATTTGTTGGTTTTAAAGAAATCATTTGCATGCAAAAATGTTTTTTTGAATTTCTATGGAATGTTTGGAAAATCTGGAGTAATACCCTAGGGGGATAGTACAAGAGTGCCTTATTATGCATATAGTTTCAGATCAACAGGTGAAGAGTTATCATCCAGACATATAGGAGATCATTTCCAGGCACACTAAGGTGTTCAATAACATTCCCTATGGAGTTCCTCCTGAGAGAGGTATTGAGCATCTGATAGAATTAGAGGGAGCAAAACCTATAATCACTACTCCTTTCAGACACCCAAAGAAACACAAGGACGAAATTGAAAAAGCAATTAAGGAGTTATTGGTGATGGGTCACTTCAAGCCTAGCAAGAGCCCATTTGCATCAGCTGTGGTTTTAGTGAAGGAAACAAATGAGAGTATGCGGATGTGTATTGACTCCAGAGCCTTGAATAAAAAGACAATCAAGAATAGGTACCCCATTCTGCAGATAGATGAGCTTATTGATGAGTTGCATGGAGCGTACTACTTCATTAAGATAGATTTGAGATCAGGTTATCATCAAATTAGGATGAGGGCCAAGGATATTGAGAAAACAACATTCAGGTGTCACTGTGGCCACTTCGAGTTTTTGGTCATGCCATTTGTACTTACTAATGCCCCTGCTGCATTTCTTAATTGTATGTATCGAGTATTCAGGAAGCAGTTGAGGAAATTTGTGCTAGTCTTCCTCAATGACATCTTGGTATTCAACAGGACTTGGGAGGAGCACTTGCAACACTTAGAGGATGTTTTGAGTATTTTGGAGAGAGTCCTTATTTGCCAAGGAATCAAAGTGTGAATGTGGTATGAGTGAACTACTATATCCTGGGCATACCATCAGTTCTGATGGGGTGAGAGTAGATCCAGAAAAGATTAGAGCCATCGTTGACTGGTCAACACCGACTAGTCTTTCACAGCTGAAGGGGTTCCTTGGATTGTGTAGCTTCTACATGAGGTTTGTTAAGGGAATTTCGCAGACACCAGCTCCATTGACTGATCTCACTAAAAATGGGGCATTTGAGTGGTCTGATGTAGCACAACAGTATTTTGAGCACTTCATACAGGTGATGTCATCTCTTCCTTTGTTAGCTCTTCCAGACTTCACCGAGCCAATTGAGTTACAGTGTGACACTTCAGGAGATATGATTGGTGTTGTGTTGATGTAGGAAAAACACCACATAACCTCGAGAGCAGGAAATTGTGAGGGGTTGTAATGTCCCCAATCCCGCAGTAGGCCAGTAGAGCGCCTGGTTAGTCTCTCTCCCCCATTCGGATAGGCTAAAGGCTTCTTTCAGAGGATGTCAGCCAGTCACAGGCTTCAGTGGGCGAGCTTTTATTATTCAGGCTCATTTTATAAAGTCACTTTTTTGACTTTAAGTTACTTTATTTTATAAAAGTGACTTAAGTGACTTGAAGTAACTTAAATGGGCATCTTTATCCCACATTGCTTAAGTTGTGGAGTTTTCCCTCACTTCGAGGTTATATCAGAGTGCATCAGCTAGGCCAATACATTCGGTAATGATACAATTGAAATCAGACTAGTGTTATCAAGTTATGCTAAACATACAAGTGCTATCCACATTAACCATTACGGTTTGAACTATCCCACATATGCTATTCCCATAAGATTGAAGAGCTGCTTGCTGGCATTAACGTGTCTGCAGACGTGAGGATTGTTACGGGTTACTACATTACCGTAGCCGCTGGGAGGAGACACCAGTCGGGGTCTGAGCAACCCACCCGCATTTCTAACGCGGGATTATATCATTACTGTGCATCATGTGGGAGAAGGCAGAAGTCGCGGTTTGACTGTTGCTATGGTCGTAAGTTACTCGCGTGGAGACCAATAACCATCCGTACCACAGCGCAATGACTTTGTTTCCGGCTCATCACCGTGGCGACTTCAACACAGGATATATTGTCTGGTCGTAGAAGGAGGACATTCGTGGAGGACATCTCGGGGCCTGTTGCTACACCGTGTCACGCTGCTGAGGAGACCAGCATAGAGCCTTCTTAACTGGAACCTCTTGCAACGTCATCGCCAGGTGCATTATTGGTTACATTTCTTAAGTGGTGTATGTTGAATGAAATAAAACGGAAATGGAATTGTGTTTAAAAATTGATTCTATGACTGAGATTGTAATCTTCATTTAGTTATTGTCAAATATCAATGATATAGATATCCTTGCATTTCCATCGTTGTTTCATATTGGTCGGAACAAAGCTATATAATTATTTGTAACCAACGTAGAGTTGATTGGTTACACTTATGTATGCACTTATTGTTGGAGATTTACTTCTGGTAGCTAGTTGATTGTATGTTTGTCATTGATGACAACATATAATATACATCAGTGTTCTGTATGTACTTATTAGAATGATGATATTAACCCCTGCGCGGTTATATTCATGCTGTAGACATGTTGTTGATGCTCTGTTCATACACGCAGAATCGGATTTGATGTTTCAGTTGTGTTGTATAATTCTGTTAGTGACAGTTACAATTTCTAGAGTTTATCTGTACAGAGCTGACGTATTTGCATTGGTTCTTGAGTTACGCTTATCTTTGGGATATGCGTGTTTGTATTCAAGATTAGTTATGAGTTGAAGATAGTTATCTAAAGGTGCCAAACGTGTTTCAACAGGATTGCAATGTTAGAGTTAATTTGGTGAAGCCCGACTTTGTGAAGCGTCGCGTCTATTCAGTTTATATTGCGCGGTTGTAATTATGCTTGCGTGATTAGTTTAGCCGACAAGGATGTTATGAAGAGTTGTCTAACAGGTCCCATGATCTCATACTTTG
>MU224809.1:363508-387529 GCA_018584345.1 Thuja plicata | reverse complement strand
TATAGTTCATTGTGGGTGCTAATTCCCACCGGGGTTTTTACCATTTGGTTTCCCCGTAACCAAACTGTGGTGTTGTCTATTGTGTTATCTGAATGTGCATTTACTTTATTGTATTCTGGAGTTAATAAAAGAAAAGAATTTAAATTAGCTGATAACTAATTCACCCCCCCTCTCAGTTATCCTTTGGGACTATTCTAACACTTATTACCAAACTTCGAGAAATTATACAACAGTAAGGCACGGACATGTTTGTTGAAACTATAGAAGTCTCCGTTCTCAGCAGTTGAAATTGGAAATCAAAATTTTATGATATGACCCGGGTTTAGGATCATTACAGCGATGGAGAAGAGTTATTCTATTTATGATTGGGAGATGTTGGCCATCATGCATGTGTTGGCCGAGTTTGTTTCTTATTTGATAGGGGGCAGATTTGTGATTAAAACGGATCATAATAGCATTGAGTATTTCATGAGCTAGAGAGATCTTAATGATAGGCAGCATAAATGAATTACTAAACTATAGGCCTATGACTTTGAAATTGAGTATGTCAAAGGGAAGAAGAATGTGGTGGCAGATGCACTCTCACGGAGACCACGCTTGTGTACATTGGTAGAGATATCAACTGATTGGAGGGAGATGACTACAACAGTGTATGCAAAGGATCAGTTGGGAACAGGTTTGATTGAAGGCACAATTTAGAATGACAGGTACCTGGTAAACGGTGATCTCATATTCTATAAGGACATAATCTATTTGGTGTCTTCCTCACACATCAAGGAATTGATCCTGAGAACTTTTCATGATGCTCCATTGGCTGGTCACAAGGCTTTCTTCAAGGACTTAAAGGCAGATCCGGGAGAGATTCACTTGTAAGGGACTCAAGGATGAAGTCCTGAAGTATGTTAGAGAGTGCACAGTATGCCAACAGAATAATAACGATGATACATTTCCAGCTGGACTACTTCAGCCCTTACTGATTCTAGATAAGAGATGGGAAACTATTTCGATGGACTTCATCATAGGATTGCTCAGGGTGCAGGGTAAGTACTGCATTTATGTAGTGATTGATAGACTAACTAAATTTGCACACTTCTTTGCTGTTGTAGCCACCTACACAACAGCCCAAGTGGCTGATTTGTTCTTTAGAGAGGTGTTCAGGTTACATGGGTCCCAGGAATATCGTGAGTGACAGAGATAGTAAGTTTATGAGTTTATTCTAGCAAAAGCTCTTTAGATTGAGTGGTACGAAACTTACCCCTAGTACTAGCTACCCTCCACAGAGATATAGAGATATAGTAAACAAGTGGGTTGAGGGTTATCTGAGGAATTATGTATCGGGATAGCAGAAAGATTGGGTTCGATGGTTGCACTTGGGTGAGTATTGCTACAATATCACCTATCACATTACTATCAGGATGAATATGTTCATGGCATTGTATGGGTATGAAGCTCCAAACTTGATGGACTTACTCTTTGGGGATAGTCGGGTGCCTAAGGCCAAGGACTTGCTACAGTAGAGTCAGGACATCTAGAGGGCCTTTGAGGAGAACATCCAGTAGACACAAAATTAGTAGAAGTTATATGCAGATCAACATAGGGTTGAGCATAGTTTTGAAATTGCTGGTACTGTTCACTGGAGACTCCAGCCTTATAGACAGTCTTCTTTGAAGAAGAGTAGTGCTGAGAAACTTAAGCCACAATTCTATGGGCCATTCAGAGTTACCCAATGCATAGGGGAGAGATGGCCGATGAGCTAGAGTTGCCAGTCAGTAGCAAGGTGCATAATATATTCCATGTTTGTAGACTCAAGAAAGTTCCAGGCCATAATGTAGTATCATTAGTTTGTTGCCACCTTTGGATGAGGAGGGGAAATTGATACTAGTTCCTGAGGCGATCATTGATACTAGGGAGAGGACACTTCAGAGGAGAACAATTAAGGAATATCTGGTTAATTGGAAGAATGTGCCAGTTGAGGATGCTACGTGGGAGAGTGATCAGATCTTGCAACATCCGTAATTGAAATTGCTTGAGGACAAGAAATTTGGGGAAGGGCGGACTGTAATGTCCCCTTTCTAAAGTTCACAACACATTGTTGTCGTTAGCCTATTTTCCCTTGGTCCTGTAGGCTAACGAGGACATGAAAGAGACTTAGAGGCCATTTGGCGTAGGCAATCTTAGTTGTAGTTCATTTTGAGGTGATCTGAGGCAGTTCTGGGCTCACTTCTATTTATAGTGAGTCATTATGGGCATATTTTGACATCCAGTGGTAGAGGTGTTGATGATAAATTGTTTAATATTGATAAGGTCATGTATTTATCATCAATATATTTTATTATGCATTAATAAAGTTATTTTATAAAGTTAAATAATTTGATCATGTATTTATCATCAAAATATTTTATTATGCGTTAATAAAGTTATTTTATAAAGTTAAATTTAATTATTTAACTTATTAGTGCATATTCTATAGTTTGTGGGAAATATTTATTTAAAAGATCCCCTTTATTTTATAACACATTGGAGATATTAAAAGCGGTGTTTTTTCATTTATCCCACATTGATGTAACAAGAGAGTGAGCCCATATGAAAAGTGTATATAAAGGATTGAAGTGCTCTCTTTCCAGCATGCTTTGATAATTTGTGAAATTGGCAAAATTGTGGAGATTTTCTCTAGGGCTTGGAGGACAAAATCCATTGATGCCAGCATTCTTCTCGTGGTTGCAAGATGCCCTCAGGAGGATTTGTAATTAATCTAGGAGTTTCAAGGGTTCGATTTAATGAGTTGTGTATGAAGCCAAATTCGAATGGACTGTGGTTGCTAATAGAAGTCTGCTGAGAACATTAATGGTGTTAAAATATCTGTTTGGGAGTTGTTGCTGGCCGTAGCATCCAGGATCACTTGCTGAGAAGTTCCATCCAGTTTGGGATATAGTTGGAGAAAAATAACCTGGCTGTACAACAACCTATAGTTGAAATGTGGGGGCTGGAAGGAAATCTCTGTCATCAGCAATTAGTGCAGACGTCTGGTTGTCATTCGGGAGGTGTAAAGACATTGCTAAGTTTTCATCACATTGGGGTCAAACTTGCAAGAAGAATACAGCTCACGTCTTGAGCAAGAAGGCTAAATTCCAAGGTTGTGTGGGTCTGTCATTATCTACTAGCAGCTGTACCTGCTTGAAATAACATTGTTGGGTCTGAAGTTATCAGTTGAGAGTCACCTTGGGTCTGCTGGTAAATGTTTACTTTCAGATTGCAGTCACTGGGTATGCAAAATCCTATTTTTATTCATTGCTTAAAGAAGAATAGAGTTCCAGATTTTCTTTATTTGATTTCCAGTATTGTTAATGCAATAGGGAATCTTTAATGTATGTAATGATTTGGATTTGCTGGTGATGAAATAAGAATGCAATGGTAGTGTATGTTTAAGGGTGTTGTCACTTACTTTCTTAATTCCGTCTAAGCAATCATAGACATCCAAACCAACAAACTCAGAAAACTTAACATCTAGCTTGCAAGGCAATTGTTTGACAAGTTTACAGTCATTGGTAAAAACAAAAAATCATTGTGCAATAGGGGCACACCTTTACAATATCAGATATGTCTAGGATGTTTCAAATGAAAATCATTACAATGACAAAATTTGCAAATTAAATAAAGAGGATAAAAATGTATAATTGTTTTGAATCTTCATCAGTTATCAAAAGCATCTAGATCAATGTCATTGTTTGGCTCAACATTATTTGAAGCACAAGTAAATATAGTGGGACTCCCACTCTGTGCATGATTTGTAATAGTCTCATCATTGTCATCATGATCTATGGTGACTCTAGTAAGCTTTGCAATAGGTGCATCCAAGTTTGTAGCTCATGGGCCAGGTCCCAATGCTTCGTTGCTCCTCCCTTGTAGTGATCTTCTTAAGTGATAGAAGTTTAAGTTGGAGTGGACATAATCCAAGTATTCTGCTGTTTTGAAATCTAATTAGGTGAACAAGGAGTATATGCTCCAATTTCGTTCTTTGAAAGAATAACTTGCACCTTGTTGAATGTAAAAAGAAAACCAACACAACTTACAATGAAAAATGGAAAATAAATTACAGAATGTATAGTACTAATGTCTACAATACAAATGTTAAAAAAAACAAAAAATTTGTGATAGAATGTTGAATTGAAGAGGCTGGAGGAGAAAACAATCTTGCCCATGAAGGTACCACCATGTACAAGCATCTTCTTTGTATTGGTCTTGAAGACCACAAACACTATGATGTCCTCTTGAGATGAATCCACCAAACTCTTTCCGACCGTTATCCGTCATTTCTAGATCTAAGAAGAGTCTTCAAAATGCGAGCTTGTATCAATTAGCAATTTCACTAGCTCTATATGGTGGAGTTCTCCTTGGCAAAGCATTAATGCACTATTGTATTTGGGCTAATAATGCATTTGCAAAGAGATGCAATAGTGTGTCCATCTTGTTCGAACATTGATGATTGATTTTTTCAACACTTTTGGAAAATATTTCTTCGATGTCATTCTCTTTTGTGTTATTATGAACTTTATTTTTTCTCTGATGGAGTCAATGGCATCATGTATTTCCCCCAAACGTGGTCTATTTGTATTGACAAACCTGATTATACTCGTGATATGCTTGGCAAAACTCAATACAAAGTCCACATGAACTGACCAATCATCATCTATGATTAATTAATTGACATTTTGGGCCCTCTCTGAATTTGATTGCTTCTAGATACTTCATTGGTTTCTAATAACCATAGGACAAAATGCCTCTCAAACCTTCATAAGTCATCTGAAAACAATCGTGTGTGATGTAAACCGGGTCTCAACAACCTAGGATCATCTAAAAATAGTTTAATAACACCTTAAAATATGACAAATAAAATTAAAAAGTAAATTGAATAAATAAATTATGTAGCGTCAAAATTCCAAATTCAAGATTGTGTTGAGAATGCCTAATGACATAGAGGTATGTCACAAAGATATGGATCTCCTTGCCCTCATGGTATATAGCTTTCACGCACTATATTTGAGTGCCAATTGTTCACATCATGGTTGAAAAACTCTGCGCTATATCACAACACTCGCGGTATATCGCGCGTTTGCAGGCTTGGCGATATAATCGCATGTAAAATCGTCACCGCTATTTTTTTTTTCGCGCAATGAGTTTTAACTGAAAAACTTGCCAAATCGTGCATATAATATCGTTTAAAATCGTCGCAGAAAGTGAATTTTATTAAATTTTAAATAATTAAATGAGACGGGTTATAAAGCGCGACGATTTTGTTTGACATTTAGACTTTATAGCGCCGCGAACATTATCTCCATCTTCATCTCTGTCGTTTTCACTCCATCTCCGTGATTGGACTCCATCTCGGCGCTGTTTTGACTCCATCTCCGCTGGGAGTAAGGTTAAAAACGACAACAGAGGGTGACTGGAAGAGTTCGTTTCGGCTGCATTCCTTTTTAGGTTTTTGTTTTTAAAAAAAATTATTTGCAATTCAACTTTTAATTACAAAGTATTTTATCTTTAGTAAAATTTTAGTTTTGACATTTAGAATACAGTTTAAATATATAAATAGTAATACTATGTGTTTTATATTTTAAAAATTGTTAAAATTATAGCGTCGATCAGATTGCAATAATAAATCATGAAATATATTTATATATATTAATAATAATAATTATTAATAATATTAATGTTTATTATTATTCATATTTATATTAATATCATAAAGCTTTAATATAATAATAATTATCATCATTATTATTATTATCTAATAATAATAATAATAATAATGATAATAATCATTATTTATCGAATGGCTAATAATCAATATCGACTGAACTGTCGATTTACATTTCACCGAGTATTGACTTAACATATTATATGTTATTGTGTTGCGTCGGTTATTAAACACCGATTACTATCGGTTTCAATGCATAACTATCGGTTCCTTGTCTTATACGTTAAAGATAAACAAGGTTTTGAATACCGATTATTATCGGTTCAAACACATACGTGAATGCCATTAGATGACGGGGCAAGTATGAAGAGCCACGTCTCTAATGGACGTGACTCCTTAAGGAGTCACGTCCAAGGAGTCACGTCCACTATAGATGTGGCCCTTCACTAATTTGTTTACCTTATTTAAAGCGGCAAATCTGAACATGGAAGACACACAGAAATTAATAAGTGCAGTTCTTTGATTACCAAGTAAAACAGAGATATAAAATACTCAGATTTCAGCAAAGGTAATTTACACTAATTACTACTTTCTCAATTATATTTAGTTCTGAATTTCGTTTTTAGTTGCATTTATAAAATAAATATAATGTAATAATAAATATATTTTATAAATATTTAACTGTGAACTTTGAAGAAATATTTACATATAAATATTTACAATGTATGAAGTTCACAGTTAACTGTCATACATTGTAAATATTTATAAAATATATTTATTATTTATAATGTACATTGTATTTAAAATGTAAAATATTTACTAATATATTTTCAAATGTTCGATAAAAATGCCGATTTATTGCCGATTTTTCCGCTGAGTATTTGGCGATTCCGAGTTTTTCAAATTTGTTTGGTTGGCCGAGTTATTGCCGAGCCCGAGTTTTTCAACTATGGTTCACATTACCAAGTTAAGGGAGTGTACAATGCATGGTGTTCAAAACAAATCTCCATACTTTTTGTCAACCAAAGCAACCGCAGCCCTACAATCTTTTGCATTTTCCATAATGACTTGGACAACAGTTTTGGGATCCACCATCTCTATGGACTTGATGAGAATTTTAGAAATGGATTATGCATCCTTGATTTGCCCCTCACAATCAACAATCTTCAAAAACATTGCCCCTTTGGGGGACACTACAATAATATTTATCAGATGTCGGTTTTTGGAATCTTTCTATCCATTAGAAACGATACAGATTCTGGTTTCAATCAAAGAATCCCTAGTTGGTTTGAGTGATGTCTCTACAATTTTTTTCTCTCTTTTCAATAAGGTAGTGCACACTGTTTCATACCCAACACTTGTGAAATAGAAGGTGCACTATTTATTGCTGCCACCTTTTCTTGCCAATATAATGACCTCACCAAGCTGAAAGGAAGACCATTGGCATAAGTGCAATGTGCTACTTTTTCCTAGGTGATGTTTCTTACTTCATTTCAAAATGCCTTATCTAATGGGCCTCTTTTGTGGGAAGGAGAGGGATCTTCTGCTTGGATAGAGGGTGTCTCCAAGAAAGGATGTTGGGAGGCCATTGTTGAATCTTGTGAATATACTCATTGATATTCTCTTTGCTAAAGGCTGAGATCTTAGATTTCCTCTTTCACTCACATCATCAACTTCTTGTTCTTTAATTAATGCCATAATTTTTTCTTTTGGCAACCCCTTCTTATTTCACCCGTCACATATTCTAATCCTTTTCTCACTTTGTGTAATGTCCCTGGTTATTCTCCTTATATAATCCCCTGCAAAACCGACATTAGTCCATTATATTATTCAATACTTATGACAATTACTCTATTCTAAGATAGTAAGGAGGGGAGTTGACCCTAGGGCTGCCTCTAGGTCGGGCTTCAGAGAACTCCCAATTCGTCTTGAGGGATATAAGATCCCTCTAAGCAATCGGGTTATCGGCCGTCTTTCCATAGAGCACTGCTCCTAGGTTCTCTTGGATACGGACACCGTTATCCAAGCCTACGCATATGCATATGATTGGCTTTCAGTATATATACTACCTATACGAGATTATAACAATCTCAAATTGGCAACAGGGCTATACCAACCTCGAATTGCCACTTCATCTTATTAGGGCAACAGGGCTATACCAACCTTGAATTGCCATTGTTTAGGAATCCCATCTCTAATGAATATTCAATTCATTCTATATGGTATCCACTTTCATCATAGTCGGAATCCCATCTCTAATGAATATACAATTCATTCTTTATGGTATTCAATATTATAGATGCATAACATTAGTACAAAAATTCATTTAAAGTTCATAATGAGAATTTGAATGTATTGATTTAGGAATTCACCTAAAAGATATTGACATATTCCAAATTATATATATATATCTTTGAATAAATGATAGAACTTACAATGATATGTAATTAGAAATGAGTCTCTTTTTATATATATATATATATATATATATTATAATAATTAATATAAGTTCTTACCACTGCTGGCCCTTGACTGCTGTCTTTTCTTTCTTACTGAACGAAGACTGAAGACTGCTGTTTTATATTATTATTATTCTCTGCAGTTTTATCTATTACTATCTCTCTATTCTTTTTGTTTTCTTTTTTTACCTCCTCTTCTCCCTTTGTTTCCTCCATCGATGAGGACATATTAATAGGCGAGAGGGAGGGGGAGTCACGGCCCCTCCACTCTCGGTCCCACCTCTTAGAGGTGGGACTGGTCGCAGCCGTAAGGCTGCGGCCCAGTCCATCCTAAGGGTGCGACGATCCAGCATGTAATATATTTATTTTTATTTTGTTATTATTATTTTTATTGTAATATATATTATAATATATGATATTAAACATTCATATATATATATATATATTACAGTATATATATTATAATATATAATATTATTATGATATCTGTTTAATTGATATTCTTTATTGTATTATAAGAAATGTTATAATATATATTATAACATATATATTTAATTATTATTTGAATTATAATATAGTTAATTATTATTATATTACGAAAATTACATTTATTCATTCTTCAACATATATTGTAATATGTTATATTTACAACGCTGATTAGTTCTTAATAATACATATTTTAACAATTGTCTTTAAACTACTAAGGTATAATTTACATAATCAATTGTATATTTAGAGAGTGTATTACTGAAGGGTTATCACACTTTGCACATAAGTGAGCTTTCACTCGATTGTACAAGCTCTTAAATTGGATTCCACTCTCCCAACAATTTTAAAAGAATACCCCAGCTCGCTGAAGTTGTTCAAGCATTGTACCATGATTTCACAATGGAGATGCTTGATCTGTTTTTTAATTTTTTGTTTGTATCAATATGCATTGAATTTGAACTAGTGGCCATTCCAAATAGAATGCAATTTGATGAGGATGTTATAAGAAATCATAAAATGTAAAATTAGAAAAGAAATAAATAAATGCTGGGTGACAAGATGTATAAGCTAATGAAAGTTCAAAACAAATACCAAAAATATTACAAAAAATATTGAAACTTTTTTTTTAAATTTTAAAAAGCTTAATAAAAGAGAGCTGTATTGAGAAGATCGATGGCTTTGTCAGAGAAGTAGATGGAGAAGCTGTTGCAAATGCTATCCTTTATCTGGAGGGGAGATTTGTTAGCATACTTGGCATTTATTTTAACAGCGATTACTATTTGATGGATGAGACGGGCTCTGATTCAGAATCTCCGGCTTCTGCAGAAGGGCAGGCTGCAATCAAAAAGAAGAAGAATTTCATAGATAACAACTTTGCCCCTTTTTGAAGGCTGTTGGATTCGGAAGATAACTGGCTGACCGTCTCAAAATACTGTTAGAGTTGTGGAGATTGGCAATAGACTGGCAGGAATATACAGCTACATCACAAATCATTGATCGAGTCTTGGTTCTCTGATAGATTTAGTTGGCTTCTTAGAAATTTAAAACTTGGCACTATGTGCAGTTGTATCGGGCGCTATCCTGTTTTGATAGCACTTATCAATAAATTTTTTTATAAAAAACCTAAAAAAAGTCACCAAAAACTTGAAAGAAAATTTTAAAACCTATAGAATGAATTAAAATGCTTATCTTTGATGATTAAATCTCGTTTGTGCAAGTTATCTTGAGGCCTTTGACACTTCGTGATCTATCTCTTTCGATAAAACCAGCTACCTTCCAAAATGTAAAATTGAAGAAAAATGGTTGACCAAGGTGTGTTAGGAGAGAAATGAAGTTTCTAAGCGGTGAAGTTTAGGTATAGTGGGTGTTTTAGGTGATTATTAATCACTTTTTACATTTAGAAAGTGTTTTTTAGTTTTACGTGCCCACGACATGTTGGTGCTTGTGGGAGCACCCCAACTGTCATAAGTTTCTTGTTTGTATGTGTCTTGCATGCTGTCAAGGAAGTCGAGGCGGCTAGAGGGCTCTTGTCGCCGTGCTTGGACCCACATCATCTCAAAGCGGGCACAAGGTACCCGGGAGTAAAACTTGGTAAGTTAGAATATATGGATTAAATTTGGAAGGATAGGAGGATAGTGTTAACATGTTTTATAATTGGAACTATATGAGATTATATTAATAATTTAATAAAATAAAGTTAGAATTAGGCTGAAAACAAGGTCTGCTGCTACTGAGTAGTGTCTAAGAAAATTTATTACAGAGAAATTGAGAAAAAGACACATGGTCTTGTCAAACATACCTACTTCTATTACGTTGACTTTTCCAAACCATATCATGTCATATTTGGTCTCTATCTGAACTTTTGTAAACTGAATTCTGATTTGTAGGGAATAGTCTTGTTTGAGGAAACTCTCTGGAATGTTTTGCAAACATTTCTTGTGATAACATAAAATCAAGTTGTGTTTGCATTTGTTTGTTATCTTAAACTCAATGCTTATGGTTGATTTTCTCTACTTATCTGTGACAATTGGAAGATTATTAGTATTCTCATGTTAACTTAAGTGTTCAAAACATCTGTTGAAAACAATTTTAAATTTTCATGTGAATTATTTAAATGCTAAGAATAAGAACTTAATAGGTTTGTTTTCCAGATTACTTGCATGTGGTTTAGATGGCAATGTACATATGTGGGACAGACGAGCTGGGAAATTCTCATTTTCTGTTACGTCTGATTTATTTGAGTCACGCCCACTCAGCAGTCTTCAGTGGACTTCTGATGAACAGGTCATTGGCTAAAACTTAATTTATCTCCAAAGATGGATAATATTACTGAATGTTTGAAGTTCAAAAGATTGAAAATATTACTTTGTCTATTTGTCATCAATGGTGTCATGTTCGATATTGTTTGAAAGAGGAGTTAACTTATGAAAATCATCAGCTCATACAAAACTGAATATTCATATTCTCCTTTCTCTTTTCTGTTAGTGAAAATGAATGCCCAATTACTTGATAAAGGTATTAACATGACACAATAGTCAGAATGCTTTGTGCTGGTTAAATTTCTGCATGGTCTTTGAATGATATGAATTATGTTGAAAACACTGTTTTGCGAAGAATATGGATGGACAGATGCTACCATTTGAAGCTTTTGCTAGAATAGGCTACCTTTGAAATACTGTCTAATTTCAATTGCCTGTGGTCCCATTCATACTGTCTCATTTGGGTTGTCCTGAAAAACACTATATGTCACTTAGCTGGCTTAATTTTTCATACATCTTGTGCGTTGATGTGGTTTCTGTTTCTTTGTATTTTATTACGGTTCCTAGTGCAAGACCGAAGGAAAATAGAGTCTGGATTATTTGGGATTCTGTCAATGCCAATAAATAAATAAATGGGAATTATATGAATGCCTACAAGTGGCAGAATATGATAGATTTGTATGATTGTTGGCTGATTGTAATGAAAATTCGATTAACAAATTGACTGCACATTAACAGTTATATTTCCCACAGTATCATATACCAAGTAAACATAAGGAACAATAAAAAAATAACTTTCAACAAGAGATTGTAATTATTTGTTTATGAAATTGAAATTGAGGTGAGATAAGATAAGATAAGATAAATCTATTAATGTCCAACCAAAAACCACAAAGGGTCAAAGGGACTGCCAAGATCAACAAGAAAATCCAGCCTGCTAAAGTGACACCAAACGGTGCCCAAAGAAAGAAACCACAACAACTGAAACAAAAACCAAAGCAGAGAGAGGGGTCTAAAAGGAGTCAACTCCAGAGCACCGCTAAGGGTTTTGAACAACTTAGAAGAACCTCAAGACAGAGGGATAAGCAATAGGACCAGCCGGGACCCAAACACACTTTGGAGTGATCCTAAAAGAGAAAGGCCGCTGCTGATAGGAGCCTGTCTTAGGATTCATGGATCTGGAACAAGGGACGGAGCCAAGCTGATGCTTGGTGCCGCGTGCTGTGCGAGGCCCTGCAAAGAAGGAAGTGATGGACTGATAAGGTGGGGAGTGACCATGCGTCCATGAAGAGGTAGTAGAATCTCCCTCTGATCTCGTAGTATAAAGGGCAATGAAATATGAAGTGCTCCTCCGACTCTAGCTCCCCGACCCTGCAAAGCTGACAAAGCCTGTGTACTCTGTCAATATGGTGGTTAGTCTCGCACCGGAGTTGATGAGAACTTCCTCTGAAAGACCCAAGAGGAATCCGGAGGCAATGTGACCAATGGTCGGACATGTAGGAAGGGCGGACAATGAGTCCGTCCTTCAACTCTAGAAAATTCTCCGCATAAAAGGCCATCTTAAGGCGAAGACCCTCGTGGGGGTTGACCCAAATGGTGTGAATAACTACCTGTATATGTCATCTCTGATGTGCCTATTCAGCTCCTGTTTGGGAGGAAGAAGATAGGGAGGATCATTAAGAGAAAATTGGAAGGGAGGGATGCGGTCTATCATAGTCCCAATGGAACCAAGAAAGGCCGAAGCCTCAGCAAACCAACCACAAGCACTACCATATGGGACAACAGAAGTAGTGATGGACTTCGAAGAACGGTAGGCAAGGTAAGGATACCTATGATGCCCATCACTTGAATCGGCAAAGCCCCGAAGGCGGTTAAGGTACTAGACTAGATCAAACATGGCCTCAAGCTTGAAGGGACGAGAGCCAAACTCTGCAAGAATAATGTTGCGCAGGATGGATTGCTTGCACTGGATGGTGCGCCGAAGGAGGAGAATTTGAACCTGCTCGCCATTTGCTTGTCAATATACTTGTGAACTTTGTAATAACGTGGAATGTTAGAATTTATTAAATATTTCATATCGCCATACCTTCTATAGTTTGGGCAATTTGATTTTATAAATATTCCTCTATTGGCACTTTGCATTCAATTAAAAATAAAAGTTTGATGATTTAAGCATGAACGAATATAACTATTGCCTAGTATATTAAAAACATTGGAATTGTTTCAAACAATAAAGGAAAACATTATTAATTGATCTGTGTGGCATTCCCATGTGAATACATGATTGAAATTGCCCACTTCATATTCCTACTACATGCTGTTGAATCCTTTCTTCTAGTTCGACGACTTTTATCTTGTCCTTATGAGTAGTAACAGTTCGCGTGTTCTTGTGTGAGATTTTCGTGTGAATTCAGAATGTTCTATATAATTGATTTGGTGTGAGGTTGTTTCTCTTTGTCACGAGGGCAGCTACTTGTCTTTGCATATGGGAGCTATTTGTCCAAGAGCATGAGCACGTGAACATTCTCGAGATTGTTCATGCCGATACATTAAAAAATCAAGTCAGTTTATAAGTCAGCTCCGGAACTTGTAGCAGTAACTCTTCAACGTGGAAGTGTGTTCTAAGCTTCTCAGTTGATATCGAGCTATAGACGTTTTCACTTCAGGGTTGGTGACAGGAATATTGTTGTTTACACATACTCAATATCAGAACCTTCTTGGTAAGGCTGGTTACCCAATGGTACTCAGTAGACAAACTCGTCCTGAGTGATAGAAGTTTTATTTTTGTGGCACCAAGGTCCCAACTATCATAGAGGTTTTCCTATACCAGGATTGTAACAAAGAGTTGGTTCAATCACTTTCACCACGTGCTCTGTAATTGCCCAACCCATCATATGTATTCCTAAGTAGTATTATTACTTCAATATATATACAATCACCTGATAACTTGAAGCATACTTCCAATCAAAGGATAATGATGGTTGAATGAAGAACTAAATCTCCTAAGGTAAGAAATATAGTTTTCGTTGTTGTGATTGTCTACGATTTCAAATAATACTATTGGTTACCTAAATATTAGTGGGAAGTACTTTGCATATTGGCAATCTCATTTGGTCACATTGTTGTAAATAAGCATTATATTTGAAACATGAATTATCAATACGATTAACATATTTAAATTTGAAACATCAAACTACAACATACACATCTAATTTTCAAAATAGTATGATAATTTTTGATAAAATGCATTTGTTTGGGAGAGTGGACAATTGGCGATACTCGACATGTGATTTTGGATTAGGTTATAACATTGGTATCAGAGCTGGTTATCCTAGCAGCTTGTGTCTTTCATGATTGAAAGTGAGAAGAGGTATTATAATAGAGAATTGACGAGATAGTGGTAGCCCGCATAGGGTTTGGAAGGGGAAGAAATTTTTGGCATTCGGGTATACATGAGAGGACACATTTAGATATTAGTACAAGCATTCCTAAGAGTAGGGAAATAAATATGGGTGACAAGAATACTAGAGATTAGGGGCGAAGAGAGGTTTTTGAGTTTACTGGAGACACTGGTCAGAGGATAGGAAGTTGCCCTGCAAAGGGCACAACAACAGAAGCAACGTCTGGAGTTATTAATAGAAATGATGGGTCATTAACTAGGAATGAATACTAAAGCCAATCATGGTGGTAATAATGGTCTGGGTGATAATTTAGATGATAGTAGGATTCCCATTCATTGTGCAAGTGCATCCAGTTCTAGACCATTGATGCCTATTTTTCCACCAAGAGTTGAGCCTCAAAAAGATGCCAAGCATTGAGTCTCAGAAAGACAACAGATCCGCATTGATAGAACTACACGATCAGCTTAGATAGGATTGGGTTGATGCAAGTTTATAACCCGTTGATGGGGGTTTTTGCACAACACCAACACAAAATGAGAGTCCATCGAGGGTGTATTTGTAGTGTCTTGAATTTTCACCTTGGTGTCATTCGCCATTGCGAAATGCTCCTACCTTAGCCTAAGACATGAAATTCAACGTCAACCCCTGAGCTCACTCATCCCACTTTGACACAGCCTGTCCCGAATCTTGGTCGCATGACCTAGACGACGTAGGATGCATGCGCACAATAGAGATGTCCGCGCGACGTGCACTCCTCCGCAAATATGAAGACGTGCAGACTGTTGTTGAAGCGTTACAAACTACCACCCTGTAGTTGTAATGCCCGAATCCACCGCCCATCGACGCCCAGATTTGAGGTTCTCCATTTAAACTTCATTTTGAACTTCATTACTATCTCTCTACACACTCTGGAGGCTTCTTTACACTTTGGACAGATTTCTACAAGCTCTCTACACAAATTTTTGATGCTTGGTGGCTCTCATCTCATCTTGCGTTAGGCAATCATTGATCATTCTCGCCTTCATCTCCCAGAGCTGTGCTTCGTTTTGGTGAAGGAGAGTTATTTACACTCTTACTTTGTTTCTTTGATAGCATATCATATCATCTATCTACTTCTAGTTGCATTATTGTTCATTTACTTTATCCATACGGTCATCTATTACCATTTTTATCGTGTCTACATGACTGCTGTGGACGTGGAAACACCAAAGGAAGGATCTGACCAAGGCAAGTCTCCAAACAACCACCCCAACATTTTCATTTTTCTCAATGTGTGCAGGTTTGTGGAGAAGTGAGTGTGGGTCATAAACTTCATCAATCGTCGATTTCGGCGAAACCTCTTTCCTCTCCTTTGTGTTTCATAGCTTAGTTATACCTTTCATCATATTTTGTTATTGTATTGGGGGTTCAGTTAGCTTAGTTTTCTGTTATTCCCCTTGAGTTTTGAGCCGTCCTCTATACTCTGTCTGTACGGTACGAACGCACATAGCCCATTCGTCCGCAATCCATGCTGCCATCCTTGATCCACTCAGGTGTTTGAGGCAGTGAGCTTGCAAAGTTTAGCGTTTGGTCTTCGCAGCTTGCTCTTTTGGTTTTTGTAGTCGGAACCCTTTTATCTGTTGATCTCCATCAATTATTCATGTTTATTCACACTTAGCATTTTAGTGGGTTCAACATCTGATCTAATCACTTTAATTACTTTTATTATAATCACATTTTATATCTTAATTTATCAAAACACCTTTATCACACCTAGTGTCCTGATCCCCCAGCTAACCAGAGCGCTAGTAAAGCGAGGTGGCGCAAGGGATGGTTTATCCCTTGGGATTTTAATCAATTTTGACGTCAGTAATCAAAGGATTAGTCATCATCGATGATGACAGCATCATTCATAATCGAGTATGCATCTTGGCAAAGCAGCGATTTGCATTGTTAAGAAATATCGACTCAAGGAGCAGATAACTAATGATTAGTCATCGATGATTAATAAAGAAAGGAGGCAGAAAATTATGTTAGATATCAATTGTGAACAATACCAATTGGATTATATTAGGAAGAGGCAGCGATCATTCAAACCAATGCAAACACTGATTAACAATATCATTTAAGACAAGAATGCTATCGATTAAGACAAATATGCTTACTATCGATGATAAAACTTATCGATACTTGTAACGGAGAGGCACGAATTATAGTAACAAAGACAGTGATTACTATATTTAATCAACCAATTGTTATTGAAGGATGCAATTTGCTCAAGGAGAGGCATTATTATGAAGAGACCTATCACCAGAAGGGCAACCCTTCCATCATATATATGGGAGTTCGAATTCATTCCAGCAATCATCATTGGAACCTTTTATTTATCCATTCTTGGATCTGCTCTATTGAGCGATTGCCTTATTGGTATTAACCGGGGTCATACATACAAAGTAAGATCACAGACAACACCATTGGTGCAAGGATTAATCGGTCATATCAGAAACATCGTTGTACTTTGTTACAAGGATATATATCTATATCTGGATCAGCAACATATCGCTATAAGCGATATTGACATCACATTCATTGCATATATTGAAGGATTCTATCAGAAATAGCAATTTAATCGCTATAAGCGATTATAAGACAATATTATAGAATATGTCCCATTTAATTGGATGGCTATGCTGGGAAAGAGTAGAAATGTTCATTGTACCAGAGAATGAAGATGAAGTATAACATTCATTTGCTTTTGTAAATGTGTATTTCACCTTATGTAATTGAATCTTATGCATGTTCAAATTAGATTTCTGTAGTTGAAATGCATATAAGACAGGAAGAAAGTGCACAAAGTGCACTGGAAACATGGATATCTGAAGGGTTAAAAACAATTGCACCTCAAGCATGTGCATGTATATGTGACCTTGTGGGTATCTGTTATTATGAAGAAAAAATCCTTGCTTGAGTTGGTGTGAGGTTGGAAATTAATTGCAAATCATTTTGCAAGTTAACCCTTTTAATAAATGTTAGTTCATGATTTTTTTTAAAATCATACCCACAACTGTCCTTATAAAAATCACTTCATAATGGTTCTTGACATGCATGCATGGATATTAATCCCTGTCAATTATATTATGTGAAAATTATGTCAAATTATTGGGAGCTAACCATATTGGCAAATTACTAGTTCTGCTACTAGAGATCAGACTGGCTAGCACCACGTCTAGAGTGGCCTCCTGCTACCCATGGAATTCAAATTGTCTTAACTTAATGCTCTTATTACGAGGCACCTTTGTGATCTCATCCCCTCGTAACTATTTCTTTGTACACCACTTTGATGAGTCCAGCTGGCTGAACCTCTACCCACTCCTGTTATTAACTGAATTTTGATTGTTTTTACAGGGTTTGTGTATTTTGTCTCTTTGAGAATAAATATATATAACTTTGCAATTAATGACAATGCACAAAATGAATTTAACCCTTGCAAAATTACTAGCAGAAATTTATGTTTATTTCAATCAATAGATAATAACATAGTATCATTTGGAATTATTGAATTTAAAAATGAAGTTTGTGTAATGTCCCCGTTTTCTGGGTCTTTGAGATTAGCTTATCTCTGTGACCTATGTAAGCTAATTAGGTTGTCAGAGGGGGTCGTTTGGTAGAGCCAATGGTTGGTCTCCCTTCTGGAGTTTTCAGTTGTCGGGATTGCTCGTTGTTGGGCTCAGTTTGGGCAGACTTACTATTTTGGGTAAGTCACCTTGTTCTAGTTTCTATTTTGGGATGATGGATTTTAGTGATTCAGTGTCAGTGTATTTTGGAGTGAGATCATGGTGATGAATTCAGTCTTCCTTATTTAATTAATGTTGGAGTTATAAGTTATATCATTAATGTTAATGATATCTTATGTTTATATGAAACTTTATGCTTATTAAAGTTGAATATAATTATGCTTCTTATATTCTAAGTTCTAAGGAAGGAGAACTTTTAAGTTATTTGAAGTGTATGCTTGAAGATATGAATTTCGAGCCTTGTAGAAGAAGATTGAGCTTTCATATAAGAATTTCGAAACTCATGAGGAAATCATCTTATGCATATTTTGTGAAAATTGATGAAGGAAACTGGTTAAGGGTTTGAAGAGTCTTGTGCTTATCGAATTGAGAATTCGATCAAGTTATTCCAGCACTTTGAATTGGATGATGTTTGTCCAATGAATTGTGTCATAAATCGGCTTTTGCATGTAGTAGATGATGTTCGCTTGGAGTGGTAATTTACAGCGCAGGGAGGAAAAGCCATTGCAGTGCATTAGCAAACCGTATTGGGATATTGGCATTTGTTTGGTGTTCGAATAACACTCTCACTATACCGCACGAGTTCTGTGAGGATACGTTATGCATTAGCGTGGGGAGATTGAAGCATTAGCTGCGTGTTAGTGTAGAGACCCGTGGCCAGCAAGAAGAATGGAAGCTGCGTAGCCTTAGTCTGATTTCGGAGCCAGCAAAGAAGGTGGATTCTCCAAGGTAGACCGATGTATAACACAACACTCTTTAATGTTGTTATGTTTTGGATGGAAATGTAAATCAAGGAAATTACAGACTAGTGTTGGTTTGAGAATTTATGAACATAATTGTTGTTTATTATTATAGTTTATTTATATTTGAAAATAACAAAAAAAGATATTTTGATTCTAAGAAGTGAGTATTTTACTTTTTAATTGGTGGAAGTGAATATTACATTAAGTTTCGACAAAGAGCCAGGCAGGCTCTTCACAGTGGTATCAGAGCAAAAATCTTGCCAGCCTGCAGGGAAGTAGGATTTTGTTTTAAAATTTAATGCAGAGAGATAGATATATTCTAGGCTTCCATTACGCTCGCAGAGGGAGAAATTCTCCTCTGCTCGGTGATCAGGGACAGGGAAATATGAAAGGAAGAATTCCAGATAACACAGGTTTTGATGAAGATGGAGAAGCTAGGACAGTGTTTAGGAATATCGCGCGCAGCTAGCAAGACTTTGCAACTGGCCAACAGTAAATGGCTAATGTATTACATAATTTGTCTGACACCTTCCAGCGTATTACACTGCCACATGCTTAGGGCAGGGACAAAGATGCACAGAGCATTTCAACGAGTTCTCACAGGTCCAGACCTGAGATCGATGTTGTTTATTTCGATGATGAAGTTTCTTTTGCGGACAATTTATTTGCTTTGCACATTGAGTGGGATGCTTTACCACCTGAGGTAAAGCAACATCTTAATTTTGACAGGTTCACGACTCAGAAGAGGGAACGTTCTAAAGGTAGAACTGATGGGAGACAGAGACAGGCGAATCATGAATTGAAACATGCAACTAGCAAGTTGACGTTGACACACTTTGATGGGAGTGGGAAGATGACAGCCAGAGCTTGGATTCACAAGCTCGACATTTATTTGACTTTACGTCCTATGTCTGAGGAGGACGCCATCAGGTTTGCTGTTTTGCATTTAGATGGTATAGCCCATGACTGGTGGTACCATGGGTTGGTCTCTTTACATCATGATCAGATCGTATCCTACTAGGAGTTTGTAGATGGTTTGGTTGAGCGTTTTGATCAGAAAGATCCAGAGACTTATTTCCGGGACCTTGCTCTGCTTAGGTAGATCGGTAGTTTGGATTCTTTTATTGTTGAGTTCTTGCGACTCTCTGTCATGGTTCCTAATATGACAGAGAGACGATTGGTTATGTTGTTCAAGAGGGATTACAAGAACCCTTAAGAGGGTGGCTTAGAGCATTTGATCTTCAGTTCTTGCAAGGGGCCATCAAGAAAGCTAAGAACATGGAGTTTGCAGCCTCTAAAGGGCAAGCACAGCCTAAAGCTACTACTTTATCCGCAAATGAGGTACCTCCACCAGTGGTTGATGAAAAGAAGAAATCTACTGGAAAATATGATGAGGTGACTCGTGAGGACTTGAGGAGACAATTGTGTTTTTGGTGCAAGGAGCCTTTTAACAGAGAGCACAATTGTCCCTTAAGGCCCAAGAGTAAGGAAAACCGTTCTATGTGGGGGTAGTATGATGAGGTTGAGGCTGAGACTACTCATCAGCTTGCTGATTCAGGTATTGATGAGGGCCCGAGGGTCTCTGCAGAGTTTGGTCCCGATGTCAAACTGTCTCCTATAGTGTTGTCCACTGTTGTGCCACTTCCCACTATTGTGCCACTTCCCACTGCTTTCAGACTGAGGGGATTGGTGGAAGGACAACCTTGTATTGCTATATTGGATACTGGAGCTACACACAATTTCATTCATGAGAGAGTTGCTAGTCAGTGTGGTCTCAGGTTGAGGAGTTTGCGGGATTTCGGGTTAGGGTGGCCGATGGTTATACCCTTACCTATACCAGGTGCATTAATGATCTCTCTTTGTTCTTTGGTGATTACGAGTTGAAATCTGATTTTTATGTGCTCGATTTGGGAGAGATGGATGCGGTGTTAGGGATGCAGTGGTTACAGGAGATTAAGGAATTCTACCTTAGCTTGAGCGCATTGGCGATGAGATTTGAGTATCAGGGTAGGAAGTATGTGCAACATTGTCTCTCTGAGGGGAGTCTACGCACTATGTATTCTTGTGCAGTAGATAGGGAGGATTCACGGAGGCATGAACCCTTTCAGATAGAGCAAGTTACACATCATGTCTCTCACTGTTCACAGTTCCCTAGCTCAGATCAACAGTTGGGAGCAATTCACTTTGTGAACAATCAATTGTTTGATATGGATATCACTATGTCTTATGACAATCCATTGTTCGAGGTCAGTGATAATCCCTGTAATGTCCCCTTTTCAATTAAGGATTTAATACATAATAATATTAAATATTATAAATTCAAATAAAGTCGATATATTATTAAATAAGTTTTAATTAAAGATTTAAACTTATTATATTAAGAAACAAGCACGATATAAGAAACCATCACTAATCAATATCAATATTCTAAAGATCATACACGATGAAGTAAATGATAGATATAAGAGTAAAACAACTATCAAATATTAACCAGTCAGGTATCGATTAAACATTGATTAATATCGTCTGGAAGGATCTTCCGAGTGAAGACGCCACTTGGGAAAAGAAGGAAAACCTTAAATTGCTTAAGGACAAGCGAATTTAAGACTGGGGAACTATGACGTCCCTCAACTAATACATGTATTCTAAATCCTTTACCATTAAAATCTAATTCTTCAAATTATTATACCTATTACATTTAGGTAATTAATCGAATAATAAATCATATCGTGATTGCCAAATTAATAATGATTAAATATCATTATATTTAAATAAAATGGATATTATATATATATATGTTGTATGCACCCTAAAATGGTCGCCTAGACTATGGGCCCCCATTCTTCAATTTATCAAATGACCAGAATCAATTTATCAAATTCCTGAGTCAATGCTTTGCAACATTTTCAATTCAAATCAATTTCCTTGATCAAATTGTAATTAATTCAATTATTTCAATATTTCCTAAGGTTTGATCATTTCATCAATAATCTTATTTAATTAAAAGAAAACATCCCTTTTAATTAAATGAAATAATCTTATTTAATTATCGAGAGTTATTTTTCAGCTCCATAAGACATCAAATCATAAATGTATGTAAGATGAAAGACACAAAAAAAGATAAAAAAAACAAGTGTATTTTAATTTTTTTTGACTTGAGAGCCGATTCATGCCGGTTCACACATGGCGATTCAGGCGATTTTTGGATGAATCGCCTAAATAAGCGATTGATGCCAAAAAACCGCCGATCTGATTCACCGACAACCAAAAAATCAGGGAGGGTGAATCGAATCACGATTCACGTGCGATTCTCGTTACTCTACTTTTGTCAAACAGATGGGCTATCCTGGACATGGCCCTCTTAATCACAGATTGGATGATAGTGAAGATGAACAAGAATATATACCTAGTTTGACAAATCAACAGGACATGTGTGAAGATTGGGTCCCTTCCACTAATCTCCTCTGGGGAGATTCAAATATTCTAGTCGCTCATATGTCAGTTGCAACTTTAGAACAAGATGAATCAGATATAGAAGATCCTTTCAGAGAACGTCAACGAAAGAATCTTGTTCGTTTAATGGAAAGAGGAGTTACTCTTGATGACACTAGAGCTTCCACCTCAAGATGTCCCAAACCTTCATGGTGTAAGCATCCTAGTCGCAGTTCAGACACAAGTTCATATGAGTATGAATGGGACTCCTTTTCTGAGTCCTTCACAGTTGATAGAGATATTGATGTTATCCACACTTATAGTTCTCAACCCGAAGTAGCCAACGAGTCACGTGTAGGATTAGAGGATTTGAACCCACGTGTTGACTTAGTGGACGATTCTTCGCTTGTTAGGACGAATCCTGATTTGGGTAGCTTAGAAGGATACTTGACAGACTCTGACTCTTCACTCACCAGTGATAATATCATTCACATCTATAACCTTGAACCAGTCATTGACTTGCCTCTTGTTCATCCCGACCTCACTGATTGGTCCCAACGCTATCAAGAACCTGAGCTCTTAACATTTCAAAATGATTATGAGATAGCCTGTTACCTAAATGCCATTGAACCTATAGTCTCTTCCACCAATGAACCGGCTACCAGCACGACAGAGCCAGACATCAAGTACCTTAGTTACAAAATAAAAAGAAAAGAAAATCAAAAGAATAAGAGTTCTGATGGCGAAAACCACTATGTGGCGGTGTCAGAATTGAAAAAAGTAAAAGGAAATGATGTATCCAAGGGTGAAAACCTCTTTGAGGCACCTAAGGATGAGGTACTTGATCGTCTCCCCAGCTATTTTCAAGATAGATCTTCAGTGCTTATTGAACCAACACAAGCAGTCAATTTGGGTACAGATGAGGCTCCACAAATAGTACACTTGGCTGAGTCCTTGTCACGTCAAGAACAAGAAGCTTACACTAAGTTCTTACAGACAAAGAAAATCAACTTTGCATGGACTTATTCAGATATGCCAGGGTTGGACATTAATCTTATCATGCATCACTTGTCCTTAGCTCTAGGTGTCAAACCAGATAAACAAAAATTGAGAAAGATGCATCCTCACATAGCTCTCCTAGTCAAAGCAGAATTGGAGAAACTCCTTAGTGCAAGATTCATAAGAGCTACTGCCTATGCTGAATGGATATCAAACATTGTACCAATTTCCAAACATGACAAATCCATTCAAGTTTGCACAGATTTTAGAGATGTCAATAGAGCATGCCCAAAGGATGACTTTCCACTTCCCAATATAGACATGATAGTGGATATGACTGCGGGTTATGAGATTTATTCCTTGATGGATGGCTTTTCCGGATACAATCAAATTAAGATAGCTCCTAAAGATCAAGAAAACACTGCATTCACTTGTGCATGGGGTACCTATTGTTGGAACGTTATGCCTTTTGAATTAAAAAATGCAGGAGCCACCTATCAACAAGCTATGACAACCATTTTTCATGACATGATGCATAAAAACATGGAAGATTATGTGGATGACACTTTGGCCAAGTCTAAACAAAGAGATACACACTTAGATGATTTAGAAGTCATTCTAGATCGCATGGAACAATTTCAACACAGGTTAAATCCTAAAAAGTGTGCATTTGGAGTCACCTCTGGAAAACTACTTGGCTTCATCATTTCAGCAAAAGGAATAGAGGTAGACCCTGAAAAAGTCCAAGCAATCATAGATATGCCACCTCCTA
>MU224809.1:320255-341654 GCA_018584345.1 Thuja plicata | reverse complement strand
CTACTATTGGGTCAATATTGCGGTTGCCTACTGAGGAAGAGGTAGATGCCATTGTTGTTCCTTTTCCTATGACAAGAAATTTGTATACATATTCAATATAATAATAAAACAAGAGAATGAAAAATTCCGGAAAATAATGGACAAATGAAAGAGAAATGAAAATAAAATAAAATGCTTAAACAAAAACAAAAACTTGAAGCAAATGGAACAAGAACTTACCTCTTCCACTCATTGTAAGCTTGCATTGGTGTAGAAATGAGGCACAATCACTTGAAGAAGGTCCACAAATCAAGCTTTCAACTCCTCCTTGCACAACCAAGCTCTTGCTCAAACACCTATCTCCTCTTGCTCAAGACCAAATAAGCTGTTTGCACACCACAAATGAGAATTAGAAGCAGCAAAAATGTCTTTAAACTCACCTTTTTAGGGTTGTAGACGCCAAGTTTTAATTAAATTCGCCATAAAAAACCGTTTTAAGTCAAACCGCAAGTCAAATTCGCGCCAAATTCGCTCCAAATTCGCGTTTTTGGCGAAATTCGCCCGGGTTCGAACCAACTTAACCCGGGTTCGAATTTGGCATTTGAAAATTTGGACCCTGCCCAAAAAATTCGAACCCACAGGCGAACCGGACCCGAATTTCGAACTGGTTCGAATTTCCCAGGGTTTGGAGGGGCCAGGGGCCGAACCCGGTATCTTAGGTTAGAATCATTACAAAATCCTTGTTCCAACTTCAATTTGACCATAGAAAGTCAAGATAGGTTGTGGGGGGTAATATTGCTGAAGGCGTGCTGAATCCTGAAATTTGGCTAAGTCTGGAATTTTTTAAAAACCCCCTAAGTCTAGAATTTGCATTTTAACTCTTATGAAGTTGAAACCTATCTCAAACATCCAGACAATATTTATACAAATATAACTTAAAGTATACGAAAGGAAATGTGCAAAATGATGTATTTATACAAATGTAACTTATATTTAAATGTTATATTTGTATAAATCCTCCCGCCTCCTGAGCTGAAAAAATGCTAAGTGTTAAATTGGGAAGTTATCTTGCAAGCAAAAATTCCCAAGGAATGGTAGATTCCGCCCCTTGGGAAATAATTCCCAACATTGGCGAAATTCCACCCATTTTAAAGACGAGTTTCAAGTGCAATTTGAGGAGAAAAACGAAGGAAATGTGCAAAATGATGTTTTTTTTGATGAAAATTGACTAAGTTTTAAAAGGGAAAATTCCCAAAAACAGTCGGAATCTGCTGGTCTTTGGGGAAAATTCCCAAGATTGTGGGAATCCTCACATCTTTGGGAAATAATTCCCAACTTTGCCCAATCTCCACTCCCTTTCCAAAAGGAAAATTCCTATAAAATGATGGAATCCGCTCATCTTTTGGAAAAAAATTCCCATGTACATTGATTTTCCGCCACGAGTCCTAGCATATGGGCATGAAATATGATCAAATTGGATAGGAGAGGTGGGAAATTTGATTGAAGTCTGACCAAGGTGGGAGCAAGTTTGAATTTTGTGCAAGATTTTTTTTCCCAAGAGAGGGCGGAATCCGCCATCTCCTTGGAATTACTTCCCAACTTCATGCCATTTTCGCGGAGCACCTAGGGCAGCAACTAGTATTAGAATGAGGATTTGAAATAAAAAACTAAAAAACAAAACTAAATGTCATTTCACTTTAAACAAGGTCGGCTTTTGCAGGGGGTAAAAGAAATTAATTTTAATAATTTTTCATTGGCCATTATAGCCCAAGTCAGCCTTTTGGAAAGGCTTGCAAATCCAGATTCAAGTTGCCTATAAAAGAAGGCTTAAAAAATTTCATTTCACATTAAATCAAAAGCAACTCAAGCTCTCCTATAAACAACGAAAATATTTAAGGGGGCTGCGAGTTTGTATCCCAAAAATCTGTGATTTTCTTCGAAGGCGGCAGATCTGTATATTAGGATAATCAAGATGGCGAGTTGGGACAAAATTCTCTCTAAATTGGAAACGAGGAGGAAGGATGATGTTGTTGACTTGGATGAGTTTTATCTTCCAGATTTCGATAAATACATATCATATTACAAGACTAAAACTACTTTTCCATTACGGATCAAGAACTTGTCCTCGATTGAATCTACTCTTATCACTTTGTTTGCTTTTCAATTTTATGGAATTTTGATATCTCTCATGTTCGCTTACCATTTTAAATAGTTTAATCCATCTTTTCCCTCTTGTTTTGGCAAGGTGAATCGTTTGAGAGGCTAGAAGGCAAGGAGAGGATGGCATATTCAAACTCGTGGCTTTCATATGAGAAGGAGAGAATTCAACATCAAATCATCCAAGTACCAATCCATATCAAGCTTAGCTACATGAAGACATCTTCAAGAAGTTCAATCAAGTTTGCAACTCCAAAATACGAGCTCAAGTTCGAAGTTTCCTAATGAGAAAAGAGAGGCAAGATCAAGTGTAATTCAAGTTCAAGGGCAAGAAAGATCCAACTTCATGTATACATCATAGAGAAGCAAGATAGATCAAGTTCGAGTTGCCAATCCAAGTCATGCCATGAGGAAAATCTAAGAGAACGGGGGAGATTCGAGGGTAGCAATCATAATTATCCTCAAAGAGTTGATAGCTTCAAAAGAGTTAATCAAAGTTACTTTCTAACAATTGAGCAAGAAATATTTGCAGTTTTAATAGATACATTCTACAAGCCAGGATTCAAAGTGCATGTTCTTTAATGGGTCTACAGGATAAGGATGGTGAGGTGGCAATTGGTTGTCTTCTCCAAATTCAAGCACAGTCAATCACAACATGCTAAGTGACCTATTTTCTCATTGGTTGGAAAAATCATTATAATTTTCTTATAGGCCCATGAATTGGTGCCCTCATGTAATTGGTTGTAAATTTGACAACCCTAATTAGGGTTTGTAGGGAGAAATCTTAGCCCTTGATCTTGAATCGTTCTTGGCTCTTCATTGTAATTGAACACCTATAAAAGGCCAGTGCCTTCTCATTTATAATTCATTAGAATAAGAGATTAGATTAGGCTAGCTAAGGGAGAGATTTGATCAAATTGTTGCTATGATACTATCAAGTAATGGATAATGCATTGTTTTTTCTTCATGGTGAATTACTTAATATTGCTTTGAAGTGTTGCATGGTTTCCTCAATCTTTCACTTGGAGTAGATTTCTTTTCTTGTTGAAGTAGTTTAGTTGAATGAAAGTAATTGTGAATGTTGGCTTGCTTGACTCGACAAATCTGGGCCATTAGCCTCTTCTTGATTGTAAGTGTGCCTTTTGTGGTGAGCCGATGAAAATACTTAACTTCAATTGATATTCAATCTTTAGTTTGCATCCATTTGACGGGATTGAAGAGGAGATATTGATTTGAAAACCATTTGAATGTTCCTTAGAAGCTTGCAGTAGGTGGGTGGAAGTCGCTGATAAAACCACATATAGTAGAGTTCAAGTCATCCATGCTTCCTTCTATTCATAGTTAGGAGTAGAAGTAGATGAAGCTAAGTTTAAGTTGGAGTGAGAGTTAGCAAATCGAAAAGTTATATTTTCATTGCACATTGTGAAGCTAAATCTTTAGAAGTGCAAGCAGTTGATACCCATTGAATGAACAATGTAAGTCCCCTAAGTGATTACCAACAAATTACATTATTTCACTGAGTGAGTATCCACAATTGAAGGGAACCTTGAAGTCATTTCATGACCTTACTTTGCAAGCTTAGCATAGGAAGTGACCTTATTCAAGAGAGGATTGAATACCTAATTGTTTCATCTTGAAACGTTGGGGTATTTGATTCTGCTTGTTGTAGTGGAATAAAACTCACATAAATAGAAATTGGCACTAGGAGGGCATCAACAAAGTTCATTCGTGGGATATCAACAAGAATAAGCTTTCAAGGTTATATTTGAGATGGAAGATGTCTTCAAAAGTGAAAAACTCGAAAAATCTTGAAAAAAACAAAAAAAAAACAATGGTTTCTCAATGGATAGGCAAGTGGATGTTCTTCCAATTTGGTTTGATTTGAACAAACAATTGCATCCACTTGGATAATCTTAGCTTGTAGCATCAGGGCAATGCAGAATACACGGTACTGCCGATCATGAGGAGATGCATTGTTTGATATTTCTTTTGAGAGTGGAGGGCATTATTAGGAAGAATTTCTTTTTCAGAAGTGTATGAGCCTATGATATTTTTCAGTTCAAAATTGGAGTTCCTTGAGTTTAGAGAAGATATTAATAGGAAACCAAGAAAGGGACATGGAGGAAATACTTGGCAACATTGGTGTAGTGTACATGGCCTCTCACATTCAAAATCTACTTGCCCATCTTGTCAAGACACCATTGACTTAATCAAGTTTCAAGTGGGCTGGTGTGAGGAAGCATCAGAGAGGGGTGGCAAGGATTTCTTTCAGCTTTCAAGTTGGGCATCAAACGAAGATGGCATCTATCACTCAAGTTGGAAACCAAAGGATGAAGAAGAAAATGAGTTGCAACAAGGTAGCACGGTTGAGTTTCATGATCAAGACGATCAAGTGAGGGACACAATTTCATGCATTATATCACAAGGAGAAGATGTTGACAAGAAAATCATGGAATCCATAGAGTTCATCCAAGGAAAGGGGAGATAGCAAGTAGAGAGAAACACTTGACGAACTACAAGAAAATCACTACAAGTTCAAAGAAAAGAAAATCCTTGGAGAGCTAACAATTTTTTTTGGAGTAAAACGATGAATTTGCAGAATTGAGAACTACTACACAAGCCTTGTTGCTCCTAAACATCCCGAGAAGCCATGTTAGATCAAGTGTATATATTGGCCTTTTGAGTGTCATCCCTTTGGGATTCTTGTACATAGTTAGGGTAGGTCTTCCTTGAACCACTTGGTTCAAGAGGGTTAGAGTAGGTTTCTTTTTTGTTTGTCTTAGTTTAGTTGTCTTAGAAGCCAGGAGAGTAGTTTTCCTTGGGTTAGTAGGTTTGAGAACTGTTTGAGTGGCTCAGTCAGTTAGTTGTCTAGTTTGCTTTAGAGTGTCAATGGTAGGTTTGTCTTGGGTCATTTGATCCAAGTGGTTGTTTGCTTTAGTTTAGGTGCCTGCTTGGTTAGTTTAGTTAGAGGGATCCAAATTTGTGAGAAAGGCGAGGTGCCGGACATCACACTTTGGTGTTCCCCCAGTGGATTTGTTTGGTTTATTTCCTGGATATATCTCTGTGAGGCTCTCCTGAATTGGAGATTGCTCCTAGTAGTCTTATCTTTTGAAAAGGATTTGTCCTAAATTTGGATGGAGTCACGCTTGTGTTTTGAGTACTTGAGTCTTTCGATTACAACATTTTACTCACACTTAATTGCTTCGAGTTCTTTGGGAGTTCTCAAAGCTAAGTTGGGGTTATTGAAAATTATACACCTACTTTAGCGCCACGGTGGTTTTCCAAGCCCTTTACAAGCTTCATTGCTTGTATGCCAGAATGAAAGATTTAAAAGAGAAAAGTAGCAATATCAAAAGAAAGAAGAAAATTTCATGACAAGGGAAGAGAGGTGGTCTGGGCAGTGGGTATGCTCCCCTTTGATCTTGGATTTTGACTCTTGAACCTGAATCAAAAGATGAAGAAAAGTGAGGAAAAAAAATTAAAGTTTAAGGCATTTTGCCTTCGGGTGTGCGAATATCTCTACTGGTGCTATTTAATGAAAATCACTAAAGGTAGAGCAATGTTCATGGTTGACCACAATGATAACCTCATCAGGGCTATGGACGCCTGATTGGCAGCTTGGCTCTATCTAGGATGCTTTTGGAGTGAGATATTAAAATAACTAACTCCAATGGATCTAAGAATCTTTCTAGGTTCTTGTTGAGCGGGGAATAAATACACTTGCACACACGTGGGTAATCGAAGATGAAGGCTCTTGGCACAATTTGTGGTTTCTTCCATTTTGAGTGCATTTCCTAGTTGTTTGATAGGTGAAAGTCGAGTTGATCAAAGGTTCTTGGTTCCAAACCAGAACCTTCATTGCATCCAAGATCTACACAAGGGAGAAGACAAAGTGAGCTATGCATGTACACTAGGTTCTCTGCTTCCTTTGACCCTAATCAAATTCTCTTTGGTGAATGAGTGAAACCAAAAGTACTCCAATTTGTCTCACAAGATGTAGAGTTGGCTACTTGTGAGAGCAATCTTATTGAAAATATTTGCAATTCAGGAGTCGCACCTTCATGTTTCCACCACCATCTTATAGGGTCTTTCTTTGCTTTCATATCATATAAAGCTAAGGTACCAGGTTCTTCCTGGTAACACCCTGGTCCTGGTTTGGTTCATCCTGCCTCTGAGTCCAGATGCAATACTTTGCGGGTTCGCCCTACTGAACCTGGGAAGTATTTGGAGAGAATTTTCTCACCCGTGGAAGGACCAGGGAAGTATTTGAGTAATTTTTAATTTTAAATGTTTTTTAACTTCTTTTTTTGTTCAACTTGACCACTGAACCCTAAAATTGACCACTAAAAAGACTAAAATGGTGAAACATATATTGTTTGTGCATTTGTGAATGAAAAACAAAACTTCTTGAATAACTGAAAGTTCATTTGTGTATTACGAACTTATTTGCTGCTTCATATATGTATATATATATTATATTATAAGTTTTTGTACAGATGAACCCCAAAAAAACTCGAAANTCTTGAATAACTGAAAGTTCATTTGTGTATTACGAACTTATTTGCTGCTTCATATATGTATATATATATTATATTATAAGTTTTTGTACAGATGAACCCCAAAAAAACTCGAATCCCCCCCCCCGCCCCCCACTATAAAAGAAGTTTTGATCGACTTCAACGTTCTTTTAGTGAGTATTGTGTGATTTCAAATTGATATCAGATTACATAATAAGAAATATGAATGATTTTAATAGTTATAATAAAAATTGTTAGTTCAAATCATATTTCATAATCTACAACATACTTAATAATTGATCTGTTTAGAAGTGGTCCTCAAGGAAGATAACCTGAAGGAAGATTATTCAATGATGGATCCTCCATTCTTGGCTCACATACAACGGGGAGTTTGAAGATGTGAGGCGCCTCAATTATCTTCAGATGGAGAAAACAACAAAACCGGATGATAAATCTGTTTTCTATTTTCGACTTTGAGTATTTTTTTTCATTCCAAGGAATGGTCCTGTTTTATATTTTTTTTTAATTTGTTCAAAATATTGTGTCGTAAAGGGTACTCTTGTTTAAATTGAATGCAATGGAGAGATAATATTTTCTATAATCGCTTAGAAAGTTTTGCTCTCTCCAAAATATCAACTTTCATGTAGAAATAAACTTGGAGTGTATTTTAGGAGTAGCATGCAAATATGACCAACTAAATGAAAATTTAGTTGGATGAGGAAAGAAAACTAGACCATTCCTTGGAATGATAGAAAATATACCCAATTAAAGTTGAATTAGAAAACAAATTTATCATCCGGTTTTGTTGTTTTCTCCAACTGAAGATGATTGAGGCGCCTCACATTTTCAAACTCCCTGTTGTATGTGACCCAAGAATTGAGGATCCATCACAAAGTAATCTTGCTTCAGCTTATCTTCCTTGAGGACCACTTCAAAACAGATCAATTATTAAGTATGATATAGATTATGAAATATGATTTGAACTGACAATTTTTATTATAAGTATTAAAATCATGCATATTTCTTATTGTGTAATCTGATATCAATTTGCTATCACACAATATCAACGTTTTTTGCATGTTCTTCCAGTGCCAAGGATGGCTTCAATGTTTCCTCATCAAACACAAACTGTTTACCAATGGACATCACAACATCACCACTAGCCTTCTCAGAGCTCGATGCCTACCTATCATACCCCACCAGGCCCTCCTGTATATAACTTTGGAGCCACCCATCCTTCTCTTCCTCCTCTAGACCTAGCATAAGGTTCAAGAACGACACACTGCAATTCACCATTTGTGGCCTGCGAGTGATAATCGCTAGGTCAGGGTAATGTACGATGGGATATTTTGTCACCTCATGCCCATGTCTGCGAACCACATAGAAATCTTTCGAAAGAGGGATGCACACATTCTAATCAATATTTTCGAAAGCATTGTCCAACTCCCTTAAAAAGCTTCCTCTGACCAATTCCGAACAAATCCTTTTAGTCATCACCTCTGACTTGCTTGCATCTAGCATGGAGGCTAAGAACATTGTAGACACATTTGAATTAACTATGTGCCAATGATCAACCCAGAGGTAATCCAACCTGAAAACTGTCCTAATGGCATGCAAAACCAAACAATGACCTGATTTAAAATTCGCCTCAACCTTTTGTCGGAGCATTCCCCTAAAAAGGCCATTTGTTTTCTTCGGTCGAGAAATCTAACAGGCACATCGATTGTTGTTAACACAAATCACCATTAGCACACCAAGCCAAATAGACTAGGCAATCTATCAAAGCAGTGATGTCGAAAAGGGAAAGTCCAGCCTTAAATCTCAAACGTTTCTCCGGTTAATAATTATACCACTATCTCAACTTCCAAGGCATCCTCCCATCACCTGTTGTCATTCACTTCATTTGCTATGAGGCCACTTGACTTGCCATCCTTTTGTCCTTGCAGCATACAAAACTTGTAGGTGGCCGAAGCACGCTCCAACAAGGATATCTCACAACCGTGCGGTCCATTGATTTGATCAAGGCCACCAATGTGTACACCAATCTGCCTGCACGAAGACATTCCCCAAAAGAGAGGATAGCACAATTTCCAACTTTGACAATAATTCCCTTGCCTCTCTTGTGCCTGCAATGAATGCAATATGATCTCCATCATCCTCTAAAATCATTTGTTTACATCATATTCCTAGCTTACCCCTATGGGAAAGATTTCATCGCCACCTTGGCTAGCTCATCGACCACTTCATTACCCTCCCTATACACATGGGTTATTTTGAAATCTAAGAATTTTACGATTAACTCCAAACCACATCAATCCATTTCTGAAGTTTCCAATTAGGGATTGTTATTTGTCAAATCGTATTGACTGTTAAAAGAGAATCCCCTTCCAAATGCAATTTTTTAACTTTCAGTTCAATTGCATATTTTACATCAATCAAAGATGCTCTGAATTCCACATCGTTGTTTGTCTTCACTCCTAAAGGGATTGACTTCATTCCGAAAATCTCTTCTATTTGATCGTAAGCAACACAATTAATTCTAGTCATTTCTGGGTTTCCTTTTTAGAACTATTGAAGTTTATGTTGATCCAACCTGATTCCGGGGCTTCCCACTTCACCCCGATTCTAGGATTCAACGAAAGATTATCCTTTTAAGTCCCCCCAACGGGGGAAATTTACATATAATATTATATTCATAAATTAGGAATATTGAACTATAAATAAAATTGTGTTAAAAATTTAAAGTGTAATGGTAATGGTTTCTTAAATTAGTAATAGTAAAGTTTTGGTGTTTCGATTGTCTCAGTTTTAACTCGATGCAACTCATTGCTTTCTTATCGCTCGACAAGTACCCACGTGTCATAAAAATCATTGCAAAATCCCATGAAAAGTCAGTGGAGTGAAGAATCCAGTGCAATTTCAAATGCTGTCAAAAACCTATCCAAGTTTTGAACGCTGACATACTTTGGAATGTCTGTATGCTGGTCAAGAAAAGGTGGGAAAAATCCAGACACCTTGAAAAAAGAAGAGAAAATCTCGACAAACATTAAAGAAGCCGGGAAAATTCTCTAGAATCCTAAAAAAGTGGAAAAAAACCCCCAAAAACACTTATTCTTAAATATATCTTTTAAAAAAAGCTATGGCATTTTTCCCATACAAATATGAAGCAATTTTTTGAAGTTGATTGAATTTCGAACCTCATGGTCAAAATTCGTCAACCCTATGACTAAGATGACAAGAATGCAGAATGGTATATTTAACTGCTCTAATTAAGTCTGATATACATTTAAAAAACCGTGGAAACTAATGTAATGTTCAATGACAAGATACACAAGGAGACTCCAATTCCAAGAAATGAACATACAGATTTAATCCAAATGAAATACCTTATTATCTGGAGTCATGAGTGATCATTAAAGGTCTGAGTTTTTCATTACAAATGCTATTTCTCTACTACACATACTTCTGAGATAAGCAGGTATTAATTTGGAGCTGTTGTGAGCCTGGGCAGCATGGATATCATTAAAAACACTCACCAAACCACACTTCTTAGTCACCATCAAGCTGTAGCATTGTCATAAGTCATAACCAAAGTCGCCCAACACTATTTAATCCCAAGGCAAAGGCTGCTGATTCTCTGATATGTAGAACTAATTGTTGACAGGGTTGGTTTGAGAGTGAAACCATCACAAACATTAAAGAAAGAGCTCCGCATCTGTCGTCAAACAGGCATAGTTCACTTCCCCAAGACCATGAGTCACACATACTTTATCAGTTGAACTTTACTGACTTCACAATCTCAGCAACTAAACTCTGAGATATCTCCATACAGGAACAAGTTGACGGGTGCATGTCTGATCATGGATTTTAATTACACAGTTACATGTATATCAGCCATGAGAGTCACATCCCATATGCCTGCCAATTCTGTGTACAACTCCCTCCAATCATCCCTAGATGGATTGACACCCCAAAACCTTATATCAAGCACCTTCAAATTCCTCAAATTGATGGCAAACTGATCTGCAACACTTTTTTTCTGTTGCACCTAACAAATCAGGGTGCTGGAACAGAGGCAATCAGCCCATTAAATTCCATCAGACTTTTCAAAACATTTGTCGACCCTGAAATTGATTGCTATATGTTATACACCCACCATTGGCTAAGTTTTTGTGACAAAACTTAGGCATTTGAACCTGGGAAAGACATGTGAGGCACATAGGGTATCCAAGAATGCGACAGCTTCTGCAAGAAACTTTTTTTATGTGCTTCAACCTTGATAGGGCATCACGTGAATAACTTAATTGTATGACCAGCATAGAGAATACCTGAAAATCCCCCAAAACACCACAAAATCTTTATAAAAAATTACCAAAAAGAAAACCCACAAACTTGCAATCAGAATACCTTGAATATTTTCATTTTTCCCATAACCCGGCATTTCAAAAATTAATGAAAACACCAGTTGTTTTTGTGAGAAGTCACTCTATCAACTACGGAGGATCTTTCACCACCGAAACTAGTGATTTGATGAGGGTTTTCATCCTCAATATTTTCTTGATAGAACTTTCTGTTCACTTTGACAACATCCTATTTTGTATGCACTCTTGAATAATCCAAATGAGAGCCCAAATCCTCCTTATATAGAGTTCGAGGGGAAAAGAGAGCAATTTAAAATGCAAAATAAGTGATTTTCCTCTAATGGCATTTTTGACAAATAAAAATTAACTTGTGTTCAAGTCCCCTTTTACTCTAGGCCTCCGCATGAGGGGACATAACATCACTTTACTAAAATTAAAACATGAAAGTAAATAATTGTAAGATACCCTTACCAAGGTTGCATATGTGACAGAATTGAGACTAATTAGTTCACTCATTAAGTGGGCTAAAGAGCAGATCCAAACAAGACTCTTACAACTCAGTGTAACCCGAAAACCATTTGCAACCATTGATAATTTTAAAGTCAGTCCAAAATCTGACTTTAGGCATCTGCTGTAGGTAGTCGACTCCCTAAGAAGTGTCTCGTCAGCCTGCAAGTTCAGAAATTGATACCCAGATGACTGGTGAAGGTCACAGTCATACCCAACAATCACGAAAATATCGGAAGTCAACTTCCTCACTGTTGTGAAGCAGCAATTACATGAGAAGATTTTCTCCTTTTAAGTCTCTTGACTTGCCTTTAAATGCTTTCGTTTCCATGTATTTGCCTGTATATTGGTTCTCAACCTTCCACACTGCTAAAGGGCTCAGCTCAGCAAATTCTCCAGGCGACAGCATAGACAACTGACGATTCCTTTACTCCAAGACCACAATTATTAAATCAACCTTAAGAATGTTCATGCCATTATGATTATGTTTTCTTCAAAGCTTCTGACAAAATCACCATGTGATTGTAATTCCTCCAATCACCCACTAATATGTACAAATACTTTAATCTTCAGAATGAAATATAATCACGCCAAGCAAAACAATATTAGTCACTAACAATAATATTATAATATTATCATTCTGGAAATCAAATGTATTTGCCCATCATAAAGCATTGTTTCCTTCCCGTTTTATAACCTTCTTTATTTCCTTTGCAAATTCATGCCAAAATACCACCTTCTATACTTTTGGCTCAGTTAACATATGTAGCCACTTTCAAGAGCAGCGCCTTCTAAAATATAATAACCTTCAAATGCCCAGCCGATAAAATAATCTAGTCGCCCATTTAAGAGGTTTTGCCTACTGACACCTGAAGTAATACTATTGCCACAATTTATTAAACTATAAGCTTGACCAGTATATTAAAATATAAGGGGCCCATGAAATCAATTAAGTCCTCAAACATACAAATTATCCACCCAAATAATAATATCTCTTTCTAGCATCATTCTCCAGTAATAAAAATAATTATTTTTCCAGCCATCATAATTTTATTCTGAAAATTACAATATTATCTCTGAAACTAATTCCTTATTCTAAAAATTACCAAATACCTCTGAGATATACCCCTATTCAGAAGAACTGCACACTATTCCTGAAATTTGTCTTCGAAGAAAACTTTACATATTTCACTGTTGAACCCCTTGTGTGAATCCTGCAGACAAACCGCATACAGATGGAGTTTAGGTTTCATCCAACCCACCAAAACTCCAGGGTTGCCATCCTCAAGCTCCCTGAAAGCCAATGCTCTCCAAAACACTCCCGATAACAAATTTTCTGAATGATGATCGTAACCTTCACCACCTTTCTATAATAATTTAATGATCTTCTAGAAGAATTATTTATTAAAATGATTTTATTTATATTGCCTTCTTAACCAAAAATCACTTTATTTTAAATAATTATTATTTAAATATTAGTTGCCTTAAATAATTTTTGAAAACAAATAAATAAAGAAATTATTTAATTTTACATGGCTGCTGAAAATGGGATATTACAATAATATAACGTTAACTTTTATTTTTTTTGATTGGTAAAAGGATACATTTTATTAATTTTTCAAAGGAATACAAAGTTGCTCCATTCACTGCAATGACCGGTAGGAAAGAATGGAGCAAAGAAAATCTCCAGTCTTGCCCGAGACTATGCATTCCAGATCAAAATGTTCGTATGAATACATTACATTACATGCCTGCACAGGATTGCAGGTTCACATATTTACAAAATCTCTCCAACTTCTCCTCGGAGTGGAGAATTACAGCAATGTGATCCCTAGGAGAAATATTATTACATTTCATTTATGTCGAGGAATCTAGAGTCTTAATCCCTCTACCTCATGATTACAATTAGATTACAGCTTGAGTCCATTTTATCGTTGTTCCTTGAATATAACATTTGAGGTCCTTTCATTGCATCTTTTTACCCGTCCCTGCCAAACCATCACCAAACACCCCCACAACTATCCCATTCCATCTAATATGTTAAGCCTTAAATCCCGTAGCATAGAGTCATTCAACTGTATTATTCTGTCTACACTAAATCATACTACCAAACATAATCCCTAATCTTCTAACCATCCTAGTTGCAGTCATTACATAATCAGTTAATTTACATTGGTATATCTTTATTGATTCGTTCTGCCAATCATATTTCCTAATCTACTCATAATTCCAATAACATCCATTTTACTGAAATCCTAATATGGTTGTTTCTATCTATTCCATTGTATTTAACAACATCAGATCTATAAATTTGGTTGGCCCTTGCATTAAGATTCTACTATTCATTTAGAAATGCTATTCATGCAATTTGATCAGTTATACCAATTATGCGGAGTTATATTCATTGTGTGTCTTTTTTACAGTTTCCTTCCATAATATCATATTACCAACACTAAATTCTTTCATGATACCTACCAAGTGAATCATTATTAAGAAAATATTACAATAGATTAAATATCCACCTGTATCAATAAGCAATTAGCTATTAGCCTATTAACGACTATTTACAATCGTACCATTGTAAGACATAACATACCAAATGACTCACCCAGTGATTAAATATGTATGAGTACCATGAGTATATCAGATCAGAGATGGAAAATTTGTATGAATGTCGATAAAAATATGCCTGTAAATAAACATATATCTGTTTAAAATAAGTCTTTTCAGAATCTTATGTTTTATTACTCTGCTTACATTTTGTTAGTTGATACAACATGAAATACTGCTTCTACTTCATTCATAATTGTATTGAAATCATACAACCACCCTATACTAATGATATTGTATTGAAAACAATCATCTTTCTTACTCTTATTGCTAATGCAGATTTTCTATATATTTTAACTACGCATGGGTGTAAGTGTTTCTTTATATATATATATATATATATATATATATATATATATCGGTAATCACTTTTGACTGGAGCTATGAACCAATGAATATCTGTCTATTTATTAGTCCTAAGTGCTCTAAATCCTAATTCTCAGTGGTATAATTTATCAGAGCAAAGATCATAGCGACAATCTCTTCCTATTCATCTTATATTTGCAACTGTACATCCCCTTTTGTTCAATCAGGAATGAACAAGTTTACCTACTAAATTGACGCCCTTACAACTTCCTTTGTTTTCTCCTAGGCGCTGTTAGGTGTTGTTACACTATATTTTGAATCTTATAAAAGAGAACTATTCAACTCTGTCTTATGATTAATGAAGTAGTGTTTCGTCAAGGAACCTTCATTATCTGCAAGGCATTATGCCAGGAATAAATCCTGCATGTGGTTAATCCCTCCGGCTTTTTATTTGTTTTTCAGCTGTAATGAATTTATTCTATCACTACCTCTGCCCTTACTGACATTTGTTATTCTAATTATCCTGTTTATCTATAATTGCCAGATTTCCTCTGAGACTGTTTTATCATTGCTTGCCTGCCTATTATCAAGATTTAATACCTCTATTTAATTACAGAAATATCTTTCCTAAAAGTAGAGATATGATCATCTTTAGTTGTCTTTATATGTGCTAACATTTTATATATATATATATATATTCATTTATGTCTGTGTGCATATAAACAGTTAAGGCATCTACCACCACTGAAACTTACCATAATACTTCAAAAACTTATCAAGTAATATAGGTTTATAATACAGGTCCTCATAACCAGTAAAACATTCAATACTAACAGTCTACTATACCTTATTAATGTTACCATACTACTACTTTTGCTGTTCTTTTAAGCATAAGAAAAGAAATTAAGTAAGTCCTTACAACAATCCTTCAATCTAGCATTAACACAAAATTTTACCATTCCCCTACCACTAATTACTTATGTTTTATTACTATTATCTCCTCTTCAGAGTCTTCCTTCGAGTCATCTTCCTCCATTAGTTTCCTCCCTTTGCCCTTGTTTCTTCCAGGGCTTTTGCTGAGCCAACTTTTTTTAACAAAGACTAGAGGTATAACCTGTAGTTTGGTCAAATCCGCCAGTTTAAGAGATGGAGGGACATTAAATTCTTTGGCTGAGAAATAATGGAGGAGCCATTCAGAGTCTGATGTCGGGATGATGCCGGTCCATCTCAGGAGGAAATGAAGATTTCTTTTGATTTCAGGCTAGTGAATCTCAAAAATAACTTCATCCTTAAAGGTCAAGATTGGCCTCTTGGGGATTCTATTTTCATCTTCTAGGCTTCCAATGTCTGCATTATGTAATCCTCTGGATATGGAATTTCTTGCTTATGATTGATACTAAAGACTGCATAGTCCAGGCCTTTGAGGATCTTATTGATAAATATTTTCCTACACAGAGCTACAATGTCTTTTCTCAATACTTGCTATGACTAAATAGGAAATAGAAGTCCCCACTACTTCCCCATTTGTTCGCAGAGTATAGCTATAATCGAAGTGGACTTCCCCAAATGCTAGTTCTACGGCTCTTCTTGCCATGTCATTCGTGGGTTTCAAGATTCGGTTCCACCTCTCTGGTTTAATACTTCCTGGAAACGCCATATCTCTGTTACCCGTGGCATGGAAGGTGTATACATTGGTATACATTTCGTTGTTGCAAGGAATCATTCTTAATTAAGAAGACTTTGAGCTTTAAAATCCTAACTAAAAGAATCTGTAAAGTTAGAGAGCTTACCTGCTAAGTTTCCGAGCTTTATCTGCATTTTCGGTGTAGATAAAACTTTACGAGGGTAGAGATATGTATAATCTTGGCTGTTTGGAGTGACTTTTAAGCTTAATTCCCAGTCTTCAAATCATGAGAAGGTGAAACAATGGAAAAGGCTTCGTTAAAATTGAGTGGCAATCGTATGAGGATTAATTCGTCATAATTCAATGGGGATTTTGATGGATTGAGAATTGTGTGAAATGATCATTTTGTACTTGGGAACCAAGTAGTGGAAGGTAATCTTTTGATCCTTTCCTCTCGTACTTCGATGTATTCGTTAATACGTAAATGTGCTAGGATTTCGTGTTTATGATTTAAATTTGTATGACGTAGCCTCTTTGAATATATAGTTAATAGAAAATATTATTTAATATTTGTTTCATATATACTTGTTTATTTGTATATTCTTCTTTTTTGTTTTTTCAGTATACCTACCTGTATGTATACGTATATAATATGTATATGTCAATGATTTCCATATGGCACCTCTTACCATATAACTTAATTGGGGTATCCATCCTTACGCCAATAAATTTCTTAGGATTATCTAATAATTTATAGGTGATTCTAGTAGTTCTACTTGAGCGTTGTGATCAGTAAGTCTAATTCCTTTCAAATTCTCCATTCCAAGGTACTGACATCAGTTATTGCATCTTAGAGAAATAAGACGGAAGAAAGAAGGATCAACTTTTAAAAACTAAAACTGAAACATATGCAAATCCAAAAATGGAAATGAAGGACTTGCATTTAAAAACAAAACAAAAGTATATACATGAAAGCCATAAAATGAAAACAAGAAAACTTACCTCTCTCTACCAAGAACAAGAGAAAGAAAAACTTGTAAAAACTTGGAGCAAAATCTGAACCAAATCCAAGAGAAATTCGGATTTACACAAAGATTGTACAAAATGGAGTTATATAGGCAATAAAACTTGACCCAATCTCCATGAAATCAATGCTAGTTGGAGTCAAGGTCGAATGGATAACAAATGTGCAACTTTGAGAGATAATATGCACAAAAATAGCAACAAGATTGAAAGATTCAAACCTGCAAATATTGGAGAAGTTGCCAACATGCAAATACAATAAAAACGACACCCTTGGAGAAGAAAAACACGTTTTTGAATGCAAGAGACAAGCTGGAAGTAATGATGGATACCGTAGACGGGCTTCTTGAAGAAAAACGCAGGTATGTATGGAGTCAAACTTGTTGTAGATGATATTTTTTGCACTATAGATGCCCTAGACGGGCTTTCCAATCTAAAACACAGGCTGGAAAGGTTATTACATGTTTAAATAGACATGTATTTCCATTTAAAATTGCCGCCTTTGCACTTAAAGAAGAAACACAACTTTGTGTTTGATCATTCACATGTTATTTATAACATGTAAACAAAACAAAAATCGGCGCCTATAGTTGAATAGAGCTGTCATTAAGTGTTGACGGGTTTTATGGCAAAGACTGCACATTAAAACCTATGCATTCCTTTTAGAATTCGCCACTCACTTCAAACACACTTTTTGGGGTCATACATGTTCCGAATAACATGTATTTGTATCAAAATCGCCACCATGGAAGTCATAACGGGTTTTGCAAACTCAAATACATGTTTTTGAAATAACATGTATTTACAATATGCATTTAGGATTAAATTCGCCACTCAATGCATAAAGACTTAAAAACGGGCTTTTTGGAATGAAATGCATATGCATTTGGGTTAAAGTTCGCCACTATGAAGCCTTTAACTTGAAATGTTTATAAAAACGAACTTCTAATATGCAAATGCATATGAAAACCCCACCTACACATGTTAATTTACATGTTTTTACATTCAAAAAGTCCACCTTTATGCCTTTTGAAATATTGATATTGGAGTTTTAATGAAGATTTGCACTATGATGACATGCAATGGTAAACAAAAACCCCACTTAGTTGCATAAAAAGTATAATCTTTATATGTAACTTATAGTAATAATAATAATATGCAGGACTTAAAAGTCCACATATTTAAACCATTTAAAACTATAAGTAAAACTTTTCAGAATGATGTGAATTCTTAAAGCGGGGTTCTAAACCCACTTTACATATAAATGACGTTTTTATTTTGTGCAATTTTCAACAAAAAGCCCACTTTTGAGGGATTTTAACAAAAACATGCAATTAGGCATAAAAACCCCACTTGCAACATGCTTAGAACCTTAATAACTTGAGCTAGACGACTCTGATGGAGGCCTAAGATAGCTCAAAACGAGCGGAATTCAAAATGCTACAATCCTAAGGCAAAACAAGACTAAAAACTAAAAACAAAACTAAGAAAAACGAAGAAAAGACTTAAAGATTACAAAAGTCAATTGCTTGTCGGCAGAGAAGAAAAACTCATTTCAACAAGCAAAGGTGATAAGCTTGACAAGAACCTTCAGAAAAGAATGCTCTTAAGACGTAAAATCCAAGTCATATCAAGGGATGACTGATCACCTCAGACATACATCATTAAGAGCATTAAAACCTTAGAGGAAACACCTACCAACCCATAAGAAAATTGCGTAGGGTTGTCCAATTTTGTGAATGCAAAATTGAGGACAACACTCCTATATTTGCAAAAACACAAAGAAAAACATATATTCAGAAAATACCAAAATATTGCAAAACATTATAAACTCCCAAGCACATATAGTTCAACACTTATTGGGAAGTTAGAGCTAGCAAGGCTCTTACAGTTGTGGAGGGTTGTGATGCATAAATTAGTGCCGAATAGTCCCAGGTGTGATTGAGACTTCATAACTATAATGTCCCGCCTTGTCTTCTTATATAAGTTCCTTGCAAAACCATCATTAGTCGAAGATAATATATAATATTCAACCCATTATCTCTATATTCTAAGTTAGTAAGGGGGATTTGATCCTAAGAACTGCCTCTGGTTATTCACAGACTCAACCATGTTATTAAGGATTGTTTAAATATTTGTTTTTAATCAGTCTATATGATCCCAAATCTATCTTCCTTGCTAACTTAACATATGAAATTGCTGCTTAAGGTTATTATTGACTACAAAATACATTTTAGAATTGATATTAATATAATATTAAGAATTGACATAATATTAATTGTTAATTATTTATTGTATTATTATTGATATAAAGAAATTATATAATAATAATTATTAATTATTATATCTTTATTCATATGATATTATATTATTGATATAATATTTATTATTAATTACTGTATGTTATTAATGTCAAGAGTTGATTATTAATTACAATATTAAAATTTACACATTAAAGTATTATTTATCTTATATTTGCTTTAATTTTATTATCATTCATTACTAAATCTTGTTTCTAAAAAGAGATATTATCATTAGGGTTTTTTCAACAGGGACATCATAGTCCTTCCCTCCCCAAAATTGCTTGTCCTCAAGCAATGCTCATTTGATAAATATCTTTCACTGTGAGTAGTTGTGCAACTCTGATAAAATTCATATGTTGAGTTCACTCTAGGTATTTTTACTATTCTAGATAAATATAGAATCACACAGGGAACATCCATTTGAAACTATGAAATATATGCATGAAAATATGAAGATGCGAAGCATACACAGAGGTTACACATAAATGCATGGAGACATGGAGCATACACAGTATACACATTAATGTATTAAGATATAGAGCATACATATTAATGCATGAAAACACAAAGCATACCTAAAGTATATGCATCATACACCCATTATTATGCAACCAAATCGATTAAACTAAAGAACTCGATGAACAATTTCATAATACATTTGGTAGTTATCATATCTAAGCCTGATTCCTTACTTGTCTCCTAACCCAGCCCTAAGGAGGATGGGATTTACATGTCGTAAGGCGCTTGACACCAATCTACAAGTAGGCCTCCTCAAGGCATTGGGAGCGCATGTTCGTACCCATCTCGGGATTTCTCCCTCAAGGCATTGGAAATACATATCCGCACCCATCTTGGAATTTCCCTACATTGTGAGGATTTACTCCGCCTCTCCCTAAACGACACCAACCTATCCTTTTTAGAGCTTATGAGTGATAATTAAAATATAACATACCTCATATATGTCTCTCTGATTATACTATCACAAGTGATGCTATTACTAAAGAGTGTATTTCAGACCATATGTATAATGGTTCCTTTATTTACAATAATATAGTGTTTGTAAATTAGTATTGGTCTGAATATTAATATCAGTATACAACTTAAAGTAGACGCTGCTTGAAGCACGATTAATTAGAATCAATATTTTCTTGTATTATTCTTTCTTCCTCCAATCATCCTGATTGCTTATGAGGTAAGACACATACACCATATAAATAACTTAAGTGTAATGTCCCCTTTCTAAAATAAGATTTAATAATAAACAATAATAAATAAATTAATGAATAAATAAATAATAATAAATTATAATATATAATTTATTATTATATTAATTATATTATTTATATAATGATAAAAGAATGTATTAGTAATCTTAATGAAGGAATATATTAATTATAATATAATATATTAATAATATTCAAATGACAATAAATGATAATTAAATAAATAATAATATATTAAAATATAAAAATAGATAAATAAGTAATATAATTTAATCTATTAATATAAGAATATAATATAATATAATATAATATTAATAAACAATTATAATTGTAATATATATAATATATAAATAGAGGAATGATGATTGCGAGTGGGTTAAGAACTTAAGAGTCAAAACTAAGTATCGACCTCCACTGTCCACGCATAGAGTCGAACAAATGAAAAGATAATTGCATGGTAATTACAAACAAATGATAACAATCATTATAATGGCTGACGATATCTGCATAGGTAGTAAAACATATGATGTGGTCTAGCGTAGCTTTCTCCACCGAAATATCGATCAATCAAAGCATACAATCAAATATGACTATAGGCAAAAGCATGAACAGATATCAGATAAATATCAAAGTGTCAATGACTAAACAATATTGATTTAGTAGGGAAGGTGATGGTTTAAACAATTGCAAACACTATTAACTAAGGAATGCTAAACTACCAATTACAACATCAATAAAGGATGTTATCGATCAACTTGACAGTACTCCACAAAGAGACACTTGTTGCTA
>MU224809.1:299796-312205 GCA_018584345.1 Thuja plicata | reverse complement strand
TATAATAATTTAATATTGAATATTAAATTTCATATGATTAATAATAATATAACATATATAATATATTATTATGAATCAACATGTATTATATATATTCTAACGATCATACGACTGAAGCTACAAACATTAACAATAACAGATAACTAAATCACAAACACAACACAAGATATACCCTAGGAAACCTCCCTTGTGGAGGTGAAAACCCAGCAATCAGATTGATGTATATTATTAAGCCCAGACACAACTTACAATGTTTAGCCTCAATGGTGAATCTGACCTAGAGAAGTAATCAGATCTGGTTGATAGCTTGATTAGTTATTCATGGAGCAGAGAGGAATCAAACTCAGAGAAGTATGCATAAGTGTCAGTCAACTCTTGATGATGTATGAAGTCACAGACCCCTGTAGAAGTCAATTCGGTAGGGCAGAGCAGAGCAGATCGTATGTAGTATTCTCCAAGAGCAGAGTAGATTCGCACAATGTATAGCAGAGACTGCTGAGCATCTAGATAATTCGCACCTTCAGAGCATTGCCTTGGATTGTTTTCAAATGACTAAATGAAGCTCCTTTTATACAAGCTAAGAGGGTGGACAAATGAGGTCGGCCCTTTATTTTAAAACTCACACGTTTGGTGAATTGGCGCCAAAATTATAGGTCCAGACCTATATAAAATAGCAGTCCATTTGGGCGATATTGGGATCACAAAAGTGGCCCAGTTTTCATGCGCTTTAGTTTATAATTAATTTAAATTAAAGATATAAATTAATTAATTCGATTTTAATAAATAGCTAGGGCCGACTAGCTATAAAAATCATCATATATCTATATACTTTCCTTGTATTTTCAGAACATAAATTTCACAATGCAAGGAATGAATAATTTGAAATAACTTAATATTTAAATCGCACCCAATTCTGAAGTTCTTTTGAATTCATAGAAACTCTAATCACATTTTTAAAACCAATACATAGGCATGTACGGAATAATTCATTGAGAAAAGACTTGCTTTCATTCCCATGCTTGTTGTTGCTGGCTGCGGCAGACAGAAGAACAAGCAGCAACTATTGTAGTTTCGCACATGAAAGAAGGGTGTTGGCTGATATGATAACACACTGGATAGAAGGTGGTGCAACCGCTACAAACCAATTCTAAACCCTATGGTAGCCAATATGCTCATCCACGGAAATTCCAAAATGAAGTTTTGATCATCTTCGATGCTGATCAACCCACTATGTAGAATACAAATCGCTGATACCAATCACTCAGCTCTAAGTGCCAATGCGATGAAGAATTTACAACTCTTCTGTAGACATTTGATTCCAAACCCTTGTCCTCTTCACCACCACTTTGGTATCCAAATTTTATCAGATTGCATCAGACAATAACGTCTAGCTTCAGAATTACTTTCTACCTCCAGTTACAGGCAAACAGAATGAAGGAAGAGATCTTGGTTATACTTTAGCAACCAATAAGATATTAACTTCAGAAGAATCAATCTTCTAGAAGCCAATTTGACCCTTATACTTTAGCAAGGGCACAGATCAGAACTTCTCCTCGGAGAAAACAAACCAAATATAATATAATCAATCGATAGTGAATGAATGCCTTGCCTATTGCTTTTATAATTAAAAACTGTCTTCTCTCACACACTTTTCACTTGAAGCACTTTTATACTTAGGCACATATTGAGTAATATAATTTATTAACTCATTTGGCTCCAAAAATGACCTTTTCATCAATATCATGAAATTATGACACGCAAGGTCCCTGTTTCTTGTACCCAAGATTTAAAACTTTTCATCCCGGTTTGGACGAGCTATACCACTAAGGTGCCCAACATATAATACCAACAATAATGGCAACCTTAGCAAATTTAATTAAATAATAATAATAATTCGTCCGTCTTGCGAAAACAACTGAAGAAGCATCAGAATCGAAATTTGTCTGCTCTAGAGTGATCTTGATGATAAAAGATGATGAACAAACCTGACGGGGTGACTCACTAAAAATAGACGCTCTCTCCAATATTCTTGGAGCCCAAACCGGAAGCCAGAAATGAAAACTGAGAGCATCATTCAACTCCTCTAACTCATCTGAGCTCATCGGAACTATCCATTGACTTACTAGGATCGCGATAATGACCTGGCACCATCCATTCAATGACCCTGCTAAAATTGGGGACATTACAAATCCTTGGCTGTTCTTCGTGTAGCGGAATGTCAATTGATCGATTTCAGACCTATACAGTCAACTCCAACACGATTTCCAAGGTATTTTGTGTTGGTGTTTCATATGAATGTTAATTCATGTATTGGCACCACTATGTGTTTGGTTATCTTCCGAAACAATTGTAACAATTGTAATGTGTTCCTTGATAATTTATATGAGATTTTAATGACAGTAGTGTACTTGAATTTGCAAGTTGGGTAATTATTTTTGTTGCCAAAAGCAAAATTTCCAAAGACTGATATTGTTCATAGTGACATGTAAAAGTTGTTTGATTAACATGTTTTCTTACCTTAATTTGGTGCTACTTTGAACGAACAACAATCTTTGAGAAGTAGACTACCTCATGAAGCTCATCTCTTACTTCCTTTGCCCAGCTTGTCCCTTAGCCCTTATATTATTGTCTTTGAGAAGGGATGTATTTATTTTGTACTTCAAATTTGCATTTAACCATGATTGCTATGGTAATCTAGGACCTTGAAAGCTTGTATTATGTTGCAAATAGTTTGAAAAGAAATTGTCTCATCCTATTTTAGCTTTTATAATGTATAACAAATTTACAGTCACTTTACCATTCACATTTTTCTGGAGACTTATTTAATTTTTCTCATACAGGTGTATCGTCCACCTTTGGAAACTATAACAATAGCATCCTTATTGGAAAATATTTCATCGTTGAAGGTGACCAGCTTGATTCCACTCAGTGTACATTATTGCTTGCCTTGCATGTGCATCGTGAATAGAGCTAAGGCTAATTCAATAATACAGCTTCAAGTTTATTGAAATATACTGATGGCTAATTCAATGTGCATCATGAAAGTTGACTGTTGTCGTGCATGAGCAGGCCCAAACAGAAATTATATGCAGTGGTGTACAATCAGTCAACCTTAATCCTTCTTGTTGGTATCAGTTGGCTTTTCACCTTAACAATGGGTGGTAAGTTGCCACTGTAGATTTTTTCTTTGTTTGTTGCGAAGTTAAGATATAAACACTTAAAATTTTATATATAACAACATTGTAGACAGGTTTTCGTTGGTTGTCATATGCATCTGTTTTATGCTTCTCGCCAGATTGCACAGCCAATATAATGAATGTTTGCAACTTTGCATAACAAGTGCTTCATTTTGCAAATGTGTGTATACAGCAATCTGGTTCACATATAAATGGACCTGTTGAAGAAGAGTTATCTTGTCACAACAAGAAGCATGATAATGCACAGATATTTTAATGTCGAGGTCAAAGAAACTAAGTGTGATCATTTTGCAAAAAATTTATTTATATTTTGGACAAAACACATCACAAATTTTTTTGAGAAAAACTTGAAGATTTTTACAAGTTGAAGTCCGGGATTAGAAGTAAAATCCATTTAAAAACCAATGAAGAAAACACTTGGGCCTGAGTCTCAGTTGGCAATGGACCAAAACTTTATGAAGCCATGCTAGTTATTCTCAACCGTTTAAGCCAATTCTTGTTGGGAAACCTTCAATCTCTTTCGATAGAGACAGGATCTGACCTGGGAGCTTGCCTTACACCTGAAACTCCATAAGAAAATAATTACAGTTAACTGAGTAGTTTTCCAAAGAGATTTTCTTGTCTCTAATTATCCAATTGTTTTGAAAGATAGGGTCTTCCCAGTAAAGGCCAGTGGTCAAAAAGGAAGTTATATTCAGCATGAAACAATTTCTAAGATGTCCTTGCAGCAGAGCATTTCCGGAACATGTGATTGACTCATCCCTTCCACTAGTAGTATGTGGCACATAAAATGCAGGAATTTGTTTTTGTTTTCTGTTCTGATATATAAAAATATATATTCATTGTTTACTTTATCTGCTTGTTTGTTTATGGAATTAAATGCACAAAATTTGTAATCAATATTTGATCTGTATTTCCTAATTTGCTGGTTCGGGTTCAAGTTCGGGTTCAAAGAACCGATTTGCTGGTATGGCAAAAATTTGAAATGGGGTTTGGGTTATTTAGTACAAAAACATGTAAAAACTATATATATAGATATGTATTTACATATGTATGCAGCCTAGAAGCATGAATTAAGATTAGAATGTCACATAGTATCATAAAAACAACATAAACTTGTAATCATACCATCATATCAACATCAAAATATTAAAATAATAATATTGAGTTCAAGTATCATTGTTTTGACGTTCAACAATTGGAACTTTATACTAAGTTTCAATCATCTAATGGGTTATCTATATCTTTGTAAAGAGCTTGCCTGGCTCTCACCCTCAACTAACACCAAATTAATGAATTCTTGAAATTTGATGTTTTGCAAATATGTTGTTTGAGAAAATAAATTAATACAATGCAAGTAATTCAAATAACTCTGTAAACTATGCACATAGCTCTTGAGATTAACAAATATTGCCATTGACATGCTTGAAAACAAATAACAATTACAATGCAAACCACCATTATTGAATTAAGTTTAACCTGGACTTCCTTCCTGCTGCTCCAACACTAGCCGCAAGTCATAGGGAAGGAGGCGGCTGCTTTTCAATGCTGTTCGCAACTCAACTTTCCATCGCCACACGCAAGCTATAGACCACGGCTAGCAAAGAAGATAACGACTGCATTAGAGGCTCCCACGCTGAATTTATTAACAGCAATCAACTGTACATACCGCGGTTTACCTTCACACATTCCAGCATCCACATGCTGCGATTTCCAACACTATGATGCTGAATCAGACCCTCATGAGAACACAAATTACTGGTATAAAAATCACCAGCTCTAAGTGCCAGTGTAAGAAGAATTTACAATTCTTCGGCAACTCCAACTCCAAACCCTTATCTCCACCATTAACAAATTCGAAGACCAAAACATGAATAATGAATAGCATAATGAGTGGATTCGATTTTTCCCATGAAGCCTTTATAAAGTCTTCTTTACAAATTGAACCCTAACTTCCACTTCACACTTTTCACTTAAAAGCACACTTTATAATATAAGCTCATAACTCCCCTTTGACTTTATATAATATAACCTTTTAATGAGTTCATATAATTAATCATTGACTAAGCCAAATAATGATTATTTAATGAAATAAACTTAATTAAATAATCATACGCAAATAACTCCAATCAACAAGAACCAGGAGCATCAACTGACCCTGCGTGCCTAAGTGTCATCCAAAAATAGTAACTGTCCACAAAAAGACTAACTATAAATAGTAAGTCCCTCAAACTGGAAACTCTACAACTGACTTCACAACCCCACTGATACCAATGCAAGACGCCCTGCTAAAAATAGCAATCATGACTATCGCCCAAAAATAACACTTACTATAAATAGTAAGTCTGTCAATCTGACTCAAACGAAGAGCAATCTTGGCATCACAGACCTCTAGAGTGGAAACTCACCATTGGCTCTGCCACACGACCCCCTCCAACATCCCGATTAGCCTACAAGGGTCACAAAATAAGCTCATCCCATGTGCCTAAAAACGGGGACATTACAGTCCTCCCTCCCTGAAATTGCTTGTCCCCAAGCAATCTCAGAAAACAAAACACAGAAGTCCACCCGGATCCCAAGGATAGAATGGAGTAATGTCCTTGTGATTACCTGCCAACTCATGTGATGAAATCACCATCCACTGAGCCAACCGAAACACACTATCACCTTGACAACCATAGTGACCCACACAATCCGCAGTGCCAAACCTGTCACTACCTGAAACCCAGTAGAGATGAAACCCACAACCATCCTCAACAAGGAAAAATGGATATCCAAAACCATCTAACAAACTAGAGCTCCCTGCACACCCTGCCAATCTGCCCTGAGTACTCCTGTAATCCAGATATCCATCCACTATAAAACCATCCTAGATGTACTGACCTTGCAAGTCGCCTCTTGCTAACTTGCAGTAACGAACCCCATCAACTGCAGATGGAGAAATCCCATCCCAATAAGGATGATACAACTCTGGAACCAACCCACACCGACGCGCAAACAAGTCCTCAACCGGTGGGTCAAAAGAGAAGTGATGAGCGCTCCTCACTGTGTAATGATGGTGAAATGCTCCAATCCCTGTCAGAGGCTCATCAAAAACCAATTGAGAATCAAGAGAGGGCTCCAGTTTCTGACTCCCAACAACTGGTTGGGCAGGGTCCTGAGTAACCCGCTCAGCAAAATCCCGATGAGGAAGCATGGTAGTCAAGGTATCTACAATCTTCCCCACTAACAATTGAATACCGCGAGAACCTCAGATAAGTGTGCCCTTAGAAGTCCTAAAGGGTCCCTCCTGCAAAATTGGACTCTCAAGCAAGTACTCTATAAATGACTCTGTGCAGTAGAAATTATAAGAAGCAGCATCAACCTGCTCCCCTGCAATCCACAACTGATCCCTCGGAAACTCAGGCACTACCAACTGCCAATCATGATCAGCTCTATGAGACGAAGGAATAGATTTTCTTTCGACAGAAGGAAACAAATCATCATGAGAACTAGTCCCCAAACCAGACGATACCCTGTCCTTATCCTGTGAATCAAAGGGAGTAATGTCAAAAACTGGCACACAGGCCTCTAACAAATCCACTCCTGCTACCTTAGGACTCTCAACAACCTACTTTGTATCATTTGTCATCGTGCTAACAACTGGAGAACTTGATACCCCAAATCTTTCTCTGTTGTCCTCCGTTGAAGCACCCACCTCAACTGTATCTACTGCATCTGTCTCAAGGATGGAGGTAACCGTGTCCTCAACACATCCATCACTGCTAACTGTGGAAGTTGACTCACCACCAACCACTACTATTATACTATATGCAACTGAACTGGATCTATGGCTGGCAAAGACTGAATCTGCTCCAACTCCACAGTCACCTCTCCCAAGTGCAACTGCGACTCCTGAAGAGCCAATTGAGTACCCTCTAAAGCCTCAGAAGTCGCTGTGAGCTCTTGAGTAAGCTCGCTCACCTCCTCCTCTCTGTCCATCAGAGCCTCATATGTCGTACTCCCCCACTCAACTAGGTGATCTTGGTCGGCTACCAACTGTAGATAATCTTGTCTAAAAATCCTGACAGCCTCCTGCAAGGAAAGAATCTTTGTCAAGGAAAGGTAACCACCATCGTGCTCATCTGCCATAGGAGCACCGCAACCATAAACAACCAACAACTGACGAGCGGCACCAAAATGCTCGAGAGTAGAAGTAATGTCTCTCTCACTGACTCTCAACTGGCTAGTCACATGATGACTCTGCACAACGGGTCTCCTATGCACAATGTCAATTGCACTGTCCACACTATGGAAGGAAGCTGTATCCAACAAACTCCCCTCAAGATCACCGAATCTCCGTGTACTGTCATCCGAGCACACATCTACAAGCTCAGTACTGACATCAGACTCATCCTTATCTACCCCCGAGGAAGCTGTTATTGAATCTAACTCGTCACAATCCTCAGCTACCTCGTCCTCTGTAACCATATGACAATCCAGATCCTGAGACCCATCCTCACTCACTAACAACTCAGAGTCCTCCCCCAAGTTCTGATAAATCAAACATGACTCGCTACAAATAAAGTCATCCTCATGTGTCACTGAAGAAATAACCTCATCTGAAGGAATGGAAGCTCTGGCTGAAACAAACTCCTGCCACTCATATGCTTCACCATCCTCATCCGTGAGTCCTGGCAGAAAAGGATCCTGGAACCCACCACCACCGAATGACAACATTGAGTCAATACCCAATGTCAGATATAGAAAACCAAACACACTGCAGCCCACATTATCCCCATACTCAACATCAAAGGTACCCGCAATGCTAGTATCAACTCCTCTATCTGAGACCCCTCTGCTATCTCTGGCTGCATACATGACTAAATGTCCTCACGTAAATCCTCTACATTGTGGCATGAACCTATGTCACCTAACTCATTTGTACCACTCCACTCCTGAGTGTCATCACGGGGTGACTCCATGCTCACATCCTCAGTATAGGAAAAAACTGCAGTCTCCTGTACTAACTCCACACTGTGACAACTGTCAAAAACATCCAAGCTGTCAGAGCTCAAATACTCCTCGCAATCCTCAAAAATAACACCATCATCCATGGTGTCACAATCCCTAGTGGTATCTACAACATCCTTTACTCTCACACCATCCATGGCATCAACAACAGGATGAAATAAAAGTCCGGTGTCTGGAAAATCAGACCCTGTATCGTTGATACTGCTACCAACTGATGCAAGACTATCATCAATGGCAGTAGACATGTCACCAGCCTGATCCGTGTCACCAACTCTGGTAGGCTTAGGATGCTGAAACTCAATACCACTAATTGCCAACAAGTCAGGCACATCCACATGTCCCTATAACGAATCTCCACCCTGTGGTGTCCAAACAGAACTAGTGGCTGGTCCACTAAGTAAAGGAATATCTCCCCCAAAATCAGCAGCTGCTGAAAACTCATCATGGAGATCTCTAGATGTCTCACCTGTATAATACTCATGTCTCTCCTCATCTTCTCTGTGAAGAGGACCTATTGAACAAAGAAACCAAGTAATCTGTTGCCGTATCGACAGTTGCCGGATTTAAAAGTGGCTCATTTAATCTTTCCAGTTTTTGTCTTCGTTTCTCCATATCCTTAACTAAGGCATTTGTTTGTTTTCTTAATTCATACAAACTGTCTAACTGGTTTCTATGAGTACTAGATTTCTTGTATCTGTCCATGACTGCAAAAAAAAAACGAGTGTTGATCACTCAAGTCAAACAATCAAGCCCAATAAATATCACCCCCACAGGATGGCAGGAAAATTGCTCTGATACCATTGTAAAGAGTTTGCTTGGCTCTCACCCTCAACTAACACCAAATTAATGAATTCTTGAAATTTGATGTTTTGCAAATATGTTGTTGTGAGAAAGTAAATTAATACAATGCAAGTAATTCAAATAACTCTGTAAACTATGCAGATAGCTCTTCAAATTAACAAATATTGTCATTGACATGCTTCAAAACAAATAACAATTACAATGCAAATCACCATTATTGAATTAAGTTTAGCTTGGACTTCCTTCCTGCTACTCCAACACTGGCCGCAAATCGTAGGGAAGGTGGCGGCTGCTTTTCAATGCTGGCTGCAACTCAACTTTCCATCTCCATGTACAAGCTATAGACCACGGCTAACAAGGAAGATAACGGCTGCATTAGAGGCTCCCATGCTGAATTTATTAAAAGTAATCAACTGTACATGCCGTGGTTTACCTTCACACATTCCAGCATCCACATGTGGTGATTTCCAACACTAATGATGTTGAATCAGATCCTCATGAGAACACAAATCACTGGTATAAAAATCACCAGGTCTAAGTGCCAATGCAAAAAGAATTTACAATTCTTCAGCAACTCCAACTCCGAACCCTTATCTCCACCATTAACAAATTCGAAGACCTAAACATGAATAATGAATAGCATAATGAATGGATTCGATTTTTCCCATGAAGCCTTTATAAAGTCTTCTTTACAAATCGAACCCTAACTTCCACTTCACACTTTTCACTTCAAAGCACACTTTATAATATAAGCTCATAACTCCCCTTTGACTTAATATAGTATAACCTTTTAATGAGCTCATATAATAATCATTGACCTAGGCAAATAATGATTATTTAATGAAATAAACTTAATTAAATAATCATACGCAAATAACTCCAATCAACAAGAACCAGGAGCATGAACTGACCCTGCATGCTTAAGTGTCATCCAAAAATAGTAACTGGCCACAAAAAGACTTACTATAAATAGTAAGTCCCTCAAACTGGAAACTTTGCAACTGACTTCACAACCCCACTGATACCAATGCACAGGCACCCTGCTAAAAATAGCAATCATGACTATCGCCCAAAAATAACACTTACTATAAATAGTAAGTTTGTCAATCTGACTCAGACGAAGAGCAATCCTGGCATCACAGACCTACAGAATGGAAATTGACCACTGGCTCTACCACACGACCCCCTCCAACATCCCGATTAGCCTACGAGGGTCACAAAATAAGCTCATCCCATGTGCCTAAAAACGGGGACATTACAATCATCTTCTTCATCATCATCGAAGGCATTAGTTGATTCAGAAACAGTGCCAATGCCAATGAGATCAATTGCAACAATAACCTTCTCGATTTCCAAGTCCTCAAATGCTTATTACTTTTTCACTGTACAGAGAGCTTGTTTGTTTGTAATTAACATCCTACTTGAAAAATGTTAAAAAAGTAGTGTGCAACTCCCTTCATCTATTGAAGATATTGTTTACTGTTAAAATATAATTTATCACGATAGACAGCTTCCAATTAATCGGATAGGGGTCATTATCAGCAATTGGATATAAAAATTTCACTGGAAGAAATCTTGAGGGCTAGTTTAATTTATTGTAATAAATATCGGAATTTCAGCAAATTTTGTTTTGTAATGTTAAAGATCTTATTCAAATTCTGTAATAATTGTTTTCCGCACTAAATTATAGAATGTTTCTCAATGGAAATGTACCTGGTTTGCACTTCGTCTGCTTGGGTCGGCTCTGGTTCGACTTGGATTCGGCCCAGACAAACTAGCCTGCATGGGTTCGAACCTTGGGCAAACCCACAGGTGAACCAGGCCTGAACCAAGAACCGGTTCCAACCCACCCTTGGTCCGGCCCTAAAACAGGCGAACTGGGTAACTTTGTTTATTTCCTATAAAGCATATTTTGTGTCATTTTAAGTTTTCAATGCTATAATCACAATTTCAATTTTTTGTGCAGTAGTGTTTGTTGAATTGAATATTCTGTGTGTTTCTTGATATTTAGCAGCTTGATAGGATTACAGGAATGTCGATTTTGCATTACGCGAGCAATCTATTTCAAACAATTCAAATTATTCTTATCTGTTAGTGTTTTGAATGTTGGTAGAGGCCCATGAAAACGTTTGTTTTGAAAAGGTAATAGGTAAACACTTGCCTTTAGGGAAATGATCTTTGCAGATATTTATTTGTACACAAAGACCAAATCTAATGAGCACTCATACAAGATGTACTCAATCCAATGGATGCAAAGAAAACAAGGATGAACTAGGCACTCCAAAATGCGAAAGGACATGAAGAGAGACTGTAATAGTTAATCCTTATTGTCGAATGATTTGGGTGAAATGGCCCCAATATATATTTGAAGTTGCAACTGGCCAAAACTATTTTCAGATTTTTTTCCTACTTCTTGAAGAGCTATTTCAACTGTGCTTGAGACCAGGTTGTTTGAATCACCCTAGAGCCTACTACAACTTATGTAGAAACATAGAAATGAGACACAGACTCGGTGCGGACTAAGCAAAGCTGACCCAACTCAGGACTCGGCAAAAAATCCGCAAGACTCACAAGGACTCAGCAAAAAACCAGTTTCTAGTGAGTCTCGACTAGGGTGAGTTTCTGGTGAATCCCGAACCCCTGGCTTGTCCAAGATCACTCAACTCAGAACTCGCCAAGATTTGGAGAGTCTTGGCGAGTTCGGGAACTTTGTGTAGAACCCTGTATAACCCTGCATGCTTTATTCCTACTGAGAATGATCATGTTAGGAATGTTTGAAAGTATTTCAAAGTTGTGTACATTGCCTTAATTGTGATAACATCTGATGCATTGCACTGTCTTTTAAGGGATAACAACTTATCTCTTGGATTTAAGGAATCTCCCTTCTAGATAAAAGTGACATTCTGAATATTCAGTTTGCTGATTATACAGCTATATTTGTGGAGCATGAGAAAGAAAACTTAAATAATTTGTGTGTAGAGCTTCTAGATTTAGCTGTGTAGACTTTTTTGTATCAACATTTCAGATCAAATTCATTGATCCGAAATGGGATAAGAGAGTTGCAGAGAGAAAGTAGAAGGATTGCTGACCAAGAAATGATATAAATAGAAGGGGGTTGGAAGAGGAAGCACTAAGAACAAGGATAGAGACAAAACGAGATAAAGAAGAAAAATAAAACTGAGTAAAAGGACAATAAAGAAATAAATAAATAAGAAAAGAAAGAAAAAAATAACATATAAACACACTTATGTGGGCCTACATGAAAATATATACTTAAAACAAGAGAATATATACGAGAGAACGTGTATATATATAAATATACAAGTACAAAAAAGAATATATATATATATATATATATATATATATATATATATATATATATATATATATATATATAT
>MU224809.1:270062-280611 GCA_018584345.1 Thuja plicata | reverse complement strand
GACCTCACCTATGGAAGCTTTTTTCCTCCCGGTCCCAAAACGACCCCACCTATGGAAGCCTTTTTGGCTTTTTAAGTTTTTTTTTTTTTTTGGGGCCTTTTTGATTGGGGACGGTTGGAAGTCCCTGGGACGCGCAAGGGACGTCTACGCCGTCCCCAGCCATCCCCAAATTTTTGGGTAGCCGTCCCCAAGTCCCGGGGACGTCCCCGTCCTGGAAACTTGGGGATTTAGGCCGGGGACGCGTCCCCGGGTAACCCTGGTATCTTCTCTTTTCTCTTATTACTGGGTTGCAAGGAAAGTGGTCTGTAATTTATAATGTAGATGGGAATTAATTTGGCCCTATATGTTTGGACTAAAAAATATCTATTTGATGATGTGAAGCTAAAATTTTAAGGATGCAATACATGTTAATTCAAATAATCCTTTCTACACTAAGGATCCATCCCTCAAATTCTAATCAGTGCCATTTCAAAAGACATAACTCACTTAACTATTGTAATTGATCAATTATGATTCTAGTTGATTAATATGAGAAGAGTTCAAAATGCCTCCAAACCAATTATACACACAATTAACTTTCTCTGTAATGCCTATTGAAACCTTTGAACAGTTTTCTCTTAGGAGATAACATTTCTAATCCAAAACACAGTTCTGGTTGCTCAATTGGCTCATTAATAGGTTTTATCTGGTTACTTGATGTAATTATGGGTTCCTTATCTAGTAATCAGTGGAATTGATAAATGTTCATTTATTACCATCATGCAGGTCTGGGGTGCTCGATTTGAACAGTAAAAAAGTGACTCATATTCATTGCCCTCCTCCACCATGGATGTAAGTTAGTAAACAAGTGTTGTAGAAGCTGGCATTTGGTATTTTTAATGTTATATTAATTGAGGAATTTGTGCAAAATTGCTTGTTGGGCTCTAAATCAGGACACCGGATTCTCCAACAGCCACTTTCTATCAGAGGAAACCTGCATGGCTACCTTCAGTTTCAGTATGCTTATACTCTATCCATGCAATTGTTCTTTTAATAGAAAACAAACTAGTAATGTTATTTCTGATACTGTGATTATTGAAATGTAGAATTTATATTGAACTGCTACTTGAGTAAATATATACAGCGCAGAGTATACCATTGTTGTTTCTTTGGAACTGGACTACTTTGAAATAATTCCAATCAGCATAGCCTGTGATAATTATTTAGTCTATTAATTATATTTTCTATTTTCTTCCATATTCTAAGGGAGAATACCATCCATATTAGTCTTGAGCATAAACACCATAAGTTTGTAATCATGGCATCATATCAACATCAAAATATTAAAATAATAATATTGAGTTCAAGTATCATTGTTTCAACTTTCAACAATTGGAACTTTATATAAGTTTCAATCATCTAATGGATTATCTAAATATTCTTCTTCTTCTTCATCAATGGCATTAGTTGATTCTCAAACAGTGCCAATGCCAATGGGATCAGCTGCAGCAATGACGTTCTCGCTGTCCAAGTTCTCAAATGCAGCAACTGCAAGCTGAGAAGTGGAAGCATCTAAGTCCATATCTGGATCTATGTTCCACATCTTTGACTCTTCTTCTTTGCATTCATTCTGCTTGTGTGAAAGAAGATGCAAGTTGGAAATAATATATAATAAGTTCTCTTTTTTTTATTGCAATCTATTGTGCTTTACTGAGTGGATGAAAGAATATGTGCTCCGATTTCTTTCGGATGTAGCTGAACTAGCAACCAATGAAGACAATACAAACTAAACAATTAAATTATTAAAGTTATGAAATTACTAGCAACCTATGAAGACACAACAAATTTAAGTTATAAATAAAACTTACTTGTGGTATAATTTTGTTTGCGACGGGCTGCAGCAATTGGAAGCGATGACCATGGAGGTACCACCAACTATGAGCATCCTTATATGATAACAAAGAGTGTCGGTACCTAGACCTTTTGCATTCACAAACTCTATATGAACTCATCTGCAATTAAATCTCACGTATCATCATCAAGAAAGAGCATTTTGAATGTTGTTTTGCACCCATCAAACACTTCTAAATCTCTATAAGGTGCAAGCCTTCCCGACACATCAAGAAAATGTTTGCTATAGTATTTTGGAGTCGATGAATAGGCAAGAAGATGTAGTTGAGTGGTCATCTTGTTCCATCTTTCTACAACAATTGTTTGCAATTGTTTGAAGAAAGTCTCCTCAGGGTCTTGCTCTTTTGCATTTATGATTACCTTCATCTTCTCAAGCATTGAGTCAATGTCATTGTACATGTTGCTTAATTCTTGCTTCCCTATCAATGTTGCTTTGCCTCTAGAGAGACCAATTTTGGTTGATCACCATTTTACAAAGTGACACTTTACCTTTCACAGGTCATATCAAGACAATTGTGTTAGATGCAAACCAGGGCTTTGCAACCTATACTAGAAATTAAAGCCAAAATGATCAAAAAATAGAGATAAACTTTAAAGAAGAATACACATTACACAAGCAAATTATGAAAGACAGAAAATGTAGAAAACTAATTTATTTAATCAAATTACTACTTCAAGTTCACGTAAGTAGCTCCAATAATGATCTGAAAATTCCTTGAGTCATGTGGTGGTTAGTGATGAACATCTGGATGTCCTTAGCCTCTGCATACACATCTTTGATCCACCCAATTTTATTCCCAATCTTGTAGCATAAGATTGAGTGAGTGGACCACACAAGGTGTCCAAAAGATATTTTGATATCGTTCTTCAACCAACAAACCAACAGCTCTACAATTCTTTGCGTTGTCTGTTATAACTTGAACAACATTTCTAGGTGTCATTGTCTCAATGGTGGAGATGATGATATTAGCAATAAATAGCTTATCTTTTACCTACCCCTCACAATCCACGGATTTCAAAAACATTGCTCCTTTAGGGCACACTACTATGACGTTGATCAAGTAACAATTTCTTGCATCTTTCCCCCCATCTGAAACAATGGATACACTTGTCTCAACCCATGAATTCCTTATGGGCTTCAATGCATCAATTGGTATAGGAACTTTATTTTTTCTAGGGCATATTTTGACTCCACATGGAAATCCACACAAATGGCCTACCACCTAATAATATGAACTATTACGTTTTACATAACATCCCTTGCATTTCCAATGGAATCCCCCACCTCCTAGAAGTAGTCTTATAATATCAACATATTTCCACAGAGGAGAATCAGAATTTGGATCTATTTTGTTTTGTTCATTTGTGCTTATGGAGGAAGAGGTAGATGCCATTCTAGTTCTTATGGCAAGAGATTTTATACACATTCAAAACAAAAACAAGAGAATGGAAAAAAATAAAATAGGTAGATATTTTGGATAATTAAAGATAAATGAAAAAAAAAACTTAAACAAAAACAAAATAAGATAAAATAAAACCTACCTCTTTTACCCAATAGAAGCTTGCAAGGGAGTAGAAATGAAGCTCAAACACTTTATCAAGCTTCAAAAATCAATCTTTCAACTCCCTTTTGCTAAATCAATCTTTCAACTCCTTGCTCAACCAAACTTTTGCTTAAAGCGCCTATTTGCTCCACCTCAAGAGAAAACAATTTGTTTACACAACAAATGAGCCATAAAACCCAATTTAAATCTTTTAAAAACACCTTTTTAGGGTTGCTAATGTCAAAAAGTTATTAAATTTGCAAAAAATAAATTCATTTTCGCCTCTTTTCCAAGCATGTTTGTTGTTGGTCTGACCAAATTTTCCTGGGTCCAACCGGGTTTGAACTTGGTCTAGCGCGATCAAACCGGCCTCTATGGGCACAGACCCTGTCCAAACACACAAGCAAATTGGTCCCACACCCAGACCCAGTTCAAATCGGACCAGTACTAGGTGTTGGGATGGACGAACTAGGTAACTTAGGTCTTGACGAATCGAAAATTTCTTGAGTGTACTGTGAGATCAACAAGAAGTTTAAACAGTGGCAATTCTGAAATGTCTTAATGTACAACCAAAATGGTGTTTAGTGATGAAGTGGTGAAATAAAGGCTCATGAAGGCCCTTAAAAATTGTATATTGATGAGGGGTCTACTTAGAATACAATGGATAGCCTTTATCATTTGCCATGCCCAATACTCATAAAACTAGAGGCGAGGATGTAGAGAGCTAAATTAGCTCAAATCGACTGTATTGAGTGATGAACTTGGTGTGGCAAGTATGTGTCAGGGCTGAGGATGCTCGCCACTCGCCCTCTTCCATAGGTTATCAGTTCCTCTGCTACAGAGGAATCGATCTACATTTAGCTTCATCCAATCAATTGAGAGCAATAAACATGCCTCTTTATGAGGAGAGGAGTTGTTGGATTGTAATGTATCAACAACGTACGACACCTAGACAAGACTCCTTCACCAACAACCCCACATGTGTGGTGATGTATTGCACCTGTACCAAGCCACATGTCACCTCTGTGCAATTCTCTCGTCACCTCCATGCGGTTCTCCTGTCACCTCAGTGCGGGTCTGCGTCACCTCCGTGCGGTTCACCCGTCACATCCATGCGGATCTCCCGTCACTTCCATGCGGTTCTCCCGTCACCTCCGTGTGGCTCTCCCATCACCTCCGTGCAGGTCTCCCGTCACCTCCATGCAGGTCTCCCATCACCTCCGTGCGGTTCACCCATCACCTCTGTGTGGCTCACCTGTCACCTTCGTGCAAGTCTCCCATCACCTCTGTGCGGCTCACCTGTCACCTCCGTGCGAGTTTCTTGTCACCTTTGTGCGGCTCACCCGTCACTTCCGTACAGATCACTCGTCACCTTTGTACAGTACTATCTTCAACTCCCTCACCGTACAACACTGCCAACACCGTACACACTCGAATGTGACAGACTTTGCAATGCGGCGGTTTGATCTTCGTCAAAGTAGTAGTACAAAATAGTATAGCCAATAGTATTATGTGGAGCAATGGATTAACACAAGAATAAATGAATCGTCGCCACCAGAGTAATTGTATTCAAATAATATCTTTGATTTCATCAATTTGACAATGAAGTACAAAGTGAAATATTAGAAATGATATCTCCAACGTTAGACAAGGTGGTTGCTAACCACCGAAACTGCGATTACAGAATAGGGAGGATATGTAATGTCCCTTCTTATTCTCCTTATGTAATTTCCTGCAAAACCAACGTTAGTAGAAGATTTTACACAATAATTATATGACTTACTCTATTCTAAGTTAGTAAGGGTATTTGACCCTAGGAACTGCCTCTAGGTCGAGCTTCACAGAATTCCCGATTCTCGGCTTGAGGGATATAAGATCCATGCTAAGCAACTGGGCTATCAACACGTCTTCCCATAGAGCATTGCTCCTTAGATCTCTTGAAACGGATCGACGTTATCTAAGCCTACGCATATGCATATGATTGGCTATCAGTATATATACTGCCTACGTGAGATTATAACAATCTCGAGACTAGGGAAACTATAACAATTTCCTCTAGCACCCTCCAGATATAGGAATCCCATCTCTAATGAATATAAGTTCCATTCTATATGGTATCCAATATCATCATTTTAGGGCAATACCCCGAGACTAGGGAAACTATAACAATTTCCTCTAGCCCCCTCTAGATATAGGAATCCCATCTCTAATGAATATAAGATTCATTCTATATGGTATCCAGTATCATCATTCCAGGGCACATACCCCGAGACTAAGGAAACTATAACAATTTCCTCTAGCCCCCTCCAGATATAAGAATCCCATCTCTAATGAGTATAAGATTCATTCTATATGGTATCCAATATCATCATTTAGGGCACATATAAATGTACAACATTAGTATTGATTAAAAAATCAACTTTAAGTTTATTCATAAAAGAAATCATGATTATACAAGAATGCATTAATTTATGAATTCATATAATAAATATGGATCTATCCCAATATATTATTAAAATATAAAATTAAATAAATAAATAATAATACCACATAAGACGATATATGATTAAATAAGTTTTAATTAAAGATTTAAACTTATTATTAAAGGAAATTAGATAATCATAACAATTAATGAAGTCAAAAACCTTGATAAATCGATGGTTTGGTCAAAGAATTGATCGATTATGAGGCAGTTCGATAATTATGAAAGATATACCAAGTGGTTAAGTGACACCATATATGTATAATCTATATCATAAGAATAGTAACCATTTCTGGCCATGCATTACTGATTTTTGTATCGATATATTAGAGGATTGCAATAAAGGACGTCACCAGTAAGTGCTTAATGCAATTATGAGTCGACGAGAATCATGTGTATATGGAGACAACGATATTGTTAGAAATTAGTGTTATTTTAAATGATATATTCAAGCACTAATATTATGATTTCAAACTAACAATATTATTATTTTTATCAATAATAATTAAGAACATTAATAAATGAAATTGGAAATCATAATAATTGAAAAATGTTAATATATTTTAATAATATTATTAAATTAATTAACAAAGTTAAAAAGGTTATTAATAAAATTCATTATTAATATAATGAGGCTGCGGCTTAGAAAGGCCACTCGCCACCCTTAGAGGTCGCACCCCTAAGGGGAGCGACGCGTGGAGGGGACGTGACTCCCCCTGCCACGCCGAGTCATATATATACATGGCCCCAATGACATAGTATGTGCACAAGAGAAGTGTATGTATGTGAAGTGTTTTAGTAATCAAATGCATAAGGCACCACATATTCATATTTTGTGAAAGAATTATAGTGTGTTGCGTATGTAATGAAAGTGTAGCATTGACAAGAAGAATTCCGATGCAGAGGTTATATACTGTAAAAGGAATGTGTGGGGATATTGTTTTTAAAAGAGGTGGCGTTTGAAAGAAGATATCAGAAATATTCTGAGAGGTTGAAGTCTGAAGTTTTGATGCTGTCATAAAGAAGGAAGATCTTCTACAACATGCTGAGATGGGTAACAATTAATTGTTGAGATTCAGATCAGTTTAATTATTCAGATTTCTATTGGTTATTCATCTTTAGTTGACAGAGGTGATTGCTGATTTTTTTTAAGGAATAACATTGTACAAAATATCGGAAGTTTATTTTTGTTCAAATTGTAATTGTTTGTTTACTAATGCTGTAAAATAAAACGTTTTAGATTGAACTCAGTTGTAACTTGTATTTGTGATTAGTGTTGGGTTGGTGATCAGAGTGTTGAGTGGGTGATCATATTTGAAAGAGTTGGTGCTCTTAGAATAAGGGTTTGGTGACTCCCTAGGGTTGGTGCCCTTGAACATTATAATTGAATTTGTGAGGCTGGATTAGGACAGTAGATCCTAACAGCATTTCACACCGTGGTTTGTCCCATCTTGGGTTTCCATATAAAATCTTGTGCTTTTGTCTTTATTGTGTGGTTAGATCTCTTTCTGCATTCAGTTTCAATTCCTTTCAGTTTTCAGATTGAAGTTTGACAAGTTTCATAAAAGGTCTATCTGAAACTGTTGCAGCTGCTCTACTGGTATTACTATGCCCTCTACTACTCTCACGTCTTGGCCTTCTTGATCATGACTGATCCAATCTCATTTGACCCATGGCTGTAATCATACAGTCCTGAAACTTTTGTAGCATTTGCTGTTGTTGTTGGGCAAAAGCAGTCAAGAAGTCATTAAGCTGATTGTTCATGTCCCTCATCCCGCTAGCTGAGCCAATTTCAATATGTGATTACCTTGCTGCTATATCTGTTGATAAAGTGTCTTTTTTGGAGTAAGGTTTGGGCTACTAAAATTGTTTCCTCTGTGCACTTGCTATGTTCCTTTTATACTTGTCAGTTGGTTGCATGGACAAGACTTGGAAGAAACCCAACGGATGACAGGATCAAAGCTTTAATACCACTGTAAGAACCCCTGCTGCTTCTGATCTATTTTCCTCAATTTTGGATGTTTGACATTTTGTCAAACATTTGGCATACAACTCAAAGTTATCTGATTTCCAGATCTCTGTTTATGTTTGGAGGTATTTCTTCTTTGCCAAATCAAGTAGTAATGCATAGGGCTTGATAAATAACGATTGCAATAAACTCAAACAAGACAATCTCAAGGAAATGATATTGTATTAGGCCTAAATCAAAATTGATTACATTCAATATCAGGTCTGAAGCAAGTGTTATTAGACTGAAATATCATAAGGAAATTGCTTCACATTAGAATTTACAAAGTCTAATGCATTTCCTCATATACCCAGATTTCTTGTAGGCTTGTGCGTTCTCTAAATGATGCCAAATAGAGTTCCATGACTCGCCGCGAGTCATGCGAATTATGATGACTCGCGGGTCGAGCCGTCCCTAGCGGGTTTTCATGACCCGTGGCCATGACTCGACGAGTCATGCCATGACTCGCATGACTCGCGAGTCATGCTATGACTCGCCGAGTCCATGGTCTATGACCTGGCATAAGAAAGAAGATGATGCTGTTGTTTTTTTTTTTCTTTATGGTGGGCAACGGTTTTTTCTTTCTGGTGGGCAGCGGTTGTGGGCAGCATTGAAAGTTCAGAGGATGATAGAAAAAGTAAGCGCTGATGACTATGTCATCTAGTCATTTGACCCAAGCATTTTATTCTACATTTTCCTCTATGCAATTAATAAATTGTTGTTTTGCTCTATTATGTTCTGCATCAAGTCATATTGGGCAACAATTAAGTTTATATTTCTTCACATTTCCTAACAAAACAGAAGAGTTGTTTCTTTAGACTCCCGATCTGCAGTTCACGTATGGCAGAATAGTTGGGTTGAAATGTCTGTTAGTATTCTATTTCCTATTCTAGATGGTGTTATCTCCTCTATAAATAAATAAGAGGCAATGTAATCGGTTGTAATCAACCAATAACAAAATCAATTTCAGAGCTGGCCATGATTATGAGTCACAAATCTAAAAGTTTGTTGATAGCCGTAGTAGTCAAGAGGAGGAGGAGTCCAGCATCTGGAAGTTTGTTAAGTTTGGAGGACTTCAACCATTTGAAAATTGTGGGTCAATTATGGATCTTCCTTTGAATGACGGTTGAAGGTGTTGAAGTTGCTTGTAGAAGATATAACGAAAGTTGAAGCAGACAAAGTATAGAGAGATTAAAAATTGTAGACACAAAGAACAAATCTACATAGGTGGAAATATAGTGCAACAAATGTAAGTGGAATTGCCAGCGATGAGAGGTGAAGAAATAAGAAAGAAGATGTAGTGTTGTTTTGACAAAGATGCCATGACTCGCCGAGTCCATGGTCTACAACACTATTTATAATTCTGCATATGTATGTTTTCTATTTCCTTCAGCTACAATTTATGTTTGTACTTATGCGATGGATGTATGTGATCATATTAGCTTCTATTTGATGATGTTATAGTGTTTTTAAGCTTTACTCAATAATGGGTGCCTGAAACAAGTTTTAAATCCTAAAATATCTTTGTTTTTCATTTTGCTGAGTCATAGCCGAGTCATAGGCGAGTTGCGGGTCGAGTCGACCTTGACGAGTCATGGGCGGGTCCGAGTCATGGAACTTTGCGGCAAATACAACTCAATATGTGGAAAGAGTGGTCTGCAACTTCGCCAATGAAAGCCTGGAGTAATTCTGATTTAAATTGTAAGTGATGGCAGCCTCTACACTCCTTCAACCCCTACGAATGGTCTCCTCTAATGTAGCCATCTAAGACATAAGTGGATGCTATGAAACCCCATGTTGTCTCAAGCCAATATCATGCCAAAAATGCAACCAAACCCTTGCCACTGGAATCCAATATAGGCCCGTTGAAGTCTGATTCAAACTGTGATTATCCCTCAAACCTTTAGCTGTTCCAAATGTAGGAAAATTTCACATTAAATCAACAACTCCAAAATTTTGAAAACCAGCTGAGATCACCTCCTAACATGCTCTTCAAGAGATAGCCCAAACTAGGAAAAGGGATATAGATTCATATAACCCTCCAATCTGCAATAAGATTCCATTATTGAGTCCAAAACTTTGCGAATAAGCTCAATGGTGAACTTTGAATGAATCCACCTCACAAGTAGAGTTGGGTTTCTGTCCAACCTACAAATTCCCAAGGGTTTTTGTCCTTGGAAATGGTTGTCACTGTCCAAAAACGCAACCAAACCTTTGCCACTGGAATCCACTATAAGCCCGTTGAAGTCTGATTCAAACTGCGATTATGCCTCAAACCTTTAGCTGTTCCAAATGTAGGAAAATTTCATATTGTTGAATTTTGGATCAGATTTATGTCTTCTAAAATTTTCTTATATCAATCCAATATATATATATATATAATCTCAATATATATATAACATATATTTAATCACCATATATATATATATATATAGTAATAGATATGTATATATATATAATTATATTAACATTAATATTTTGCAGATTGAATAAGACTCGCATTGTTTGTTGTATATGCTTGTCTTATCAAAACAACCAATGACTATATATATATGAGACATGTCATTATAGAGACATGTCTCTTTGAGGAGACATGGCTCTATAATGCCATGTCTTTTCATATCT
>MU224809.1:228889-266721 GCA_018584345.1 Thuja plicata | reverse complement strand
ATTAATATATATAATAATAATATCTATTATTATTATCATATATATTGATATGCATAAGTTAATCTATTCTCATAATATTAATATCTCATTCATTTTATCTGATCGAAGCTACAAACATCAACACATATTAAATCAACAGCTGCAAAATTTTGAAAACCGCCTGCGATCACCTCCTAACATGCTCTTCAAGAGATAGCCCAAACTAGGAAAAGAGATATAAATTCATATAACTCTCCAATCTGCAATAAGATTCCATTATTGAGTCCAAAACTTTGTGAATAAGCTCAATGGTGAATTTTGAATGATTCCACCTCACAAGAAGAGTTGGGTTTCTGTCCAACCTGCGAATTCTCTAGGGTTTTCGTCCTTGGAAATGGCTGTCACTGTCCAAAAATGCAACCAAACCCTTACCACTGGAATCCAATATAAGCCCATTGAAGTCTTATTCAAACTGCAATTATCCCTCAAACCTTTAGTTGTTCCAAATGTAGGAAATTTTCATATTAAATCAACAACTCCAAAATTTTAAAAACCATCTGCCTTCACCTCCTAACATGCTCTTCAAGAGATAGCCCAAACTAGGAAAAGGGATATAGATTCATATAACCCTCCAATCTGCAATAAGATTCCATTAGAGTCCAAAACTTTGCGAATAAGCTCAATAGTGAATTTTGAATGTATCCACCTCAAGAGTAGATTTGGGTTTCTGTTCAACCTATGAATTCCCAAGGGTTTTCGACCTTGGAAATGGCTGTTGCTGTCGAAAATTACAACCAAATCCTTGCCACTGTAATCCAATATATGCCCGATGAAGTCTGATTCAAACTGTGACTATCCCTCAATCCTTTAGCTGTTCCAAATGTAGGAAAATTTCATATTAAATCAACAACTCCAAAATTTTGAAAACCACCTGCTATCACCTCCTAACATGCTCTTCAAGAGATAGCCCAAACTATGAAAAGGGATATAGATTCATATAAACCTCCAATCTGCAATAAGATTTCGTTATTGAGTCCAAAACTTTGCGAATAAGCTCAATGGTGAACTTTGAATGAATCCACCTCAAGTAGAGTTGGGTTTCTGTCCAACCTACAAATTCCCAAGGGTTTTTCGTCCTTGGAAATGGTTGTCACTGTCCAAAAATGCAACCAAACCCTTGCCACTGGAATCCAATATAAGCCCGTTGAAGTCTGATTCAAACTGCGATTATCCCTCAAACCTTTAGCTGTTCCAAATGTAGGAAAAATTCATATTAAATCAATAACTGCAAAATTTTGAAAACCACCTGCAATCACCTCCTAACACGCTCTTCAAGAGATAGCCCAAACTAGGAAAAGGGATATAGATTCATATAACCCTCCAATCTGCAATAAGCTTCCATTATTGAGTCCAAAACTTTGCGAATAAGCTCAATGGTGAACTTTGAATGAATCCACCTCACAAGTAGAGTTGGGTTTCTGTCCAACCTACGAATTCCCAAGGGTTTTCGTCCTTGGAAATTGCTGTCACTATCACATCAGCAACTATGGAGAAATATTGATTGTCAAATAAGCACACATAATGAGTCTTGGAGAAGGAAGAGGCCCCTTTATAAAGACTTTCCAAACCGTTTGTGAGCCTCCACTCTCAATGTGGTTTTAAAATATCACTTTTATTTTATTTTCTCCTTATAAAGTCATTTTATGACTTTATTACCATTTTTTATAAATAAAGTCACTTTAATTTTCTAATTTTATTTTAGAACATAAAGTGACTTTTTCTCACCAAATAATAATATAAAAGCCCATCAAATTTTATTCCACCTATTTTATTTCTCCTCCAATAGAAATTGATTGATAGGACAAACATTTGATCCCTTTTATCACCAAATTAGCCTTTCGGAACGACAAGGAATAGACTAACAAAGTCACATGTGCTCACTGAAGACAAGGGGACATTACAAGGAGAATATGTGTTTGCTCTAGGAAAAGGAGCTGATACGTAGAACAGCAAGAAGCAACAAACAATAATGTTTTGCTCCAGTAAAGTCTAGTATAAAGCTAGTATCTTTGCAGCTTGTGAAGAACTTTATTTGAGGAAATTATTAACTATTTGTTGCTGATTCAAATGGAGGTAACATTTGATAATTTTGGAAATCAAGGTGTAACACAACCACCAAGAATCCAATCTTTCATGTATGCACAAAGAAAATATAAATTAGATTAACAAATTATCTGACAGGTCACTAACATCAGAGTTACAAAAAACCAATCTTCACAAACAACTTGGACTAGAAAAAGTTTTCATGTTCATAGATAAGCTTTATTTTGTACCATGCATGACCATTGAGGAAGAATATTAGAGGATATCTATACTTGGTTATTCAAATTTTTAGTTAGTAGTTATGAGTTAGTTGACATTTAGAAAATTCAGTTTAAGTACACCATAAATGTAATCTCTCTTCTTGCTTTTTGTTTTCTAGTGTTATTTCATTCTGTGTAGTAATGATATTATAGACCCGCTATTTTATACTTCAATAATGATTGGTTTTAAATTTATTTTACATTTTTAATGATGCAAGACGTACTTTGTGTATCCTTCAAAAAGTATTATTTTATAAATCTTATACAATCTGCATTTTCTAATGCCTCCTAACTTTGCATCTAATATGTCACATGTCTTAGATTTATGTAGCAGCCTCTGCCTTGGATTATGGAATCAATATACTAGATTTTTCTCCAGGCTATAAATCATCTTGTTACGTGGATAGTGACAGGTAATATATGATTGTCTTAGTTTAACAATTGTGCTAATTTTGTATCAATGTTTTTTCAAGACCACTTAAGTCAAACTGACATGCTGGATGCATCTTTGTGTTTCTCACAAGATACATTAGTAAAATTAGTAACGGTTTTTCATCAATGTTATAACTCAGGACAACTGCTGTTTATATATAACAATATAATTATGCATACCTTATCTATTCCCTTCACTGCCGCTGCCTTAATGCTGCTGTGTCTTCTGTTTCTTTTTATATATTTCTTTTCTCTTTTTTCCCCGTGATCATCCCACTCCATGATGCTTTCGAATTGGATTGAGTATCCTCTTATATCTTACTAACTTAGCGTCAGGTTCTCCACTTGAAGGATATAGGATCCATTCTAAGCAACCCGGACTATCGGCACATCTTCCCATAGAGCACTGTTCCTAAGTTTCTCTTGGAAACGATAAACATTATCGAAGACTACACATATGCATATGACTAATATCAGTATATATACTGCCTGTATGAGATAATAACAATCTCGAGACTAAGGAAATTATAACAATTTCCATTAGTCCCCTCCAGATATAGGATCAATCCTTAATGAATATAAAATTCACTCCATATGATCTTTATATCATCATAACTAGTTAGTGGATATACATATAAATGTATAAGCCAAAGAAAATTAGGAATTTTATCCCAGAATACTGAATCAATACATATGAACATTAATTATAAAATCAGAATATAAGCCTCAAAGTTATTTATGTATATAATCATCCATTTATCATTAAAGAGTTACATTTAATTCTAATTTATAGAATATCAATTTCAACATATTTTATATATATATATATATATAATTATGCATACCTTATCTATTCCCTTCACTGTCGCTGCCTTAATGCTGACTGTGTCTTTTGTTTCTTTTTATATATTTCCTTTTCTCCTTTTTTCCCGAGATCATCTCACTCCATGATGCTTTCGAATTGTATTGAGTATCCTCTTATATCTTACGTATTGATGTGAACCCATCAAGGGACTTGTCTTTGTCTCTTTATAACAATTTGTTCGTGCCTCTTCATTACACAGTCTCATCAGTAAGACGATATTGATTAACACAATGGATATTTAGCAAAATTGCTCATCTATTCCTTAATCACTACTTTAACCGAATTGCATGTCCTTGATTCCTTAACCGATCCTCCCTACGGTATATGAAATGATTATCGATGTTTGGTATTAGTTACTATACTTGAATCTTAACTGATATTGATTTCTTTCATCGACTATGCCTTAGTCAACTTCTTGACTGAAATATTCCTCTACTAGGACATTGCCACTATTATCGTCCTGCTTCTATACTTCAATCATGGTGAAATATAGAGGACTATGTTAATCATCAATTGCCCTTAATTGTTCTTGATACATTATAGTTCGTTCGTTTCTTTCCTCAAGCGATATCATTGAATCTGCATACGCGGTTATTCGTTAGTCCCTAACGTATGATTAGTTTGACTTCTTACAGTTGTCGTACATCACCATGGATTGTCAGTGATAGGACCAGTGACAATTATGTGTATTGAAGCGTTCAGTTAGGATTTCTTATTCGACATTGTTTATTTGTGCAAGTCGTCGACTCATAGTAAGTCGACATTTAATTGCTTTGGAACTTTAGCTATATTTGTTGTATAATTATATATACTGAATATTCTTTATTTCTTATTATTTGTATCAACGCTGCCTTTTGTGATCGATGTCTATGTCTTTATTTTACCGTCAACTATATCATAGACGATATTGGCATAATATTGAATGATATTAAACCTTTGTTATTAATTTGATTCGGTCTCCTTCAATCATTCGTTATGAATGTTTGGTTGACGCTAAACTTTCATTTTTTATATTGATTAATATTTTTATCAATAATTTATTTATAGTATTGATTAATATATAAGAAATTAAATACATACTTATATTCAAGTAATAAATATATATATATATATATATAAAATTGAACCAATTATATATACATGTATTAAAATTATATTTGTAAGCTACATATATCGATTATGGCTCTTGACACTATCTCTCCCTTAGTTTTTACTAGAGTTGGGAAGAGGAAGATGTAAAATGTTTTGATGTAGTATTTACTTTTAGTTTAACAAAAACAATTTGCTATATTAATTTTGTTTCAGACTATCAACCATCAGCATTCCACATGAGGATGCCATATGTACCCAATTTGCTTTTAAATCAATCAAATATAACTAAACTCATCTTTTTTCTTTTATGTATAAAAGCAATAATTTACTAAAAATTCCCCTTTATCCTGAATCCTATAGCTAGCCAATTTTTTCCTTAAAAAGTTCCTGATTCATGAAAAAATCATTGACCCAATTTTCAATGACCTTTTTGCATTTAAAACACATTAAAATTGTATTAAAATCCCTAAAAAATGGCAAAAAAAAAAAATTCATTGCAAAAACCTACAAATTCCCTACAAAAACTCAGGAAATTGGTGAATCGCTCAAAAATAGGGTTGATTCTAGGACGGAAGTGAAGTCAATGTAGAATTGCCGTGGAAACAATTTGTTATTTTTTCCCTTTAGTTTTCTTTCCAACCTCCAGAAAACCCTAAACAAAGGAGTGGGAGGAGCAATGGCAGTCATCAATCGAATATGAAAGGGCCTCAATCATCCTAAATTGTGGGGGGGGGGGGCATGTGAGATACTATCAAAGCAACTAATGAATTTGCTCTAAATCATGGTTTCAATATGACCCAAGCTCTTTGCGAACCTCGCCAATGAATTTTGATGCGATCAAATATATAATTAATATTATACACTAATTTTAAAATTACAACTATTATGCACTATATAGATGGCCCTTTAACAGGGAAGTAACGAATCCCCATAGTTTATAATTAATATTATAAAGTAGTTTCAAAATTTAAATTATTATTGACTATTAATATATATTAATAGTTATATAATAAAGTATAAATTAAAATAATGTAAAATTTATAATGTATATATTTATTTTTAATATAATTAATATATTCAAATTTATATATATATATGTGTGTGTGTGTGTGTGTGTGTGTGTGTGGTTTTTAAATTATAATTAATATATATTATTTTATCATTAACATTGGTCTCCGCCTAAAATAGTAGTTGTCAAAACTAGTGGCTTGTTAATCTTTTACTTCAACTAAACAAAAGTCTTTTGTTGAATACTACCCCATATAAAGGACTTACCAATTGTCATTATCAAATTTAAAGCATTGCAATTGTGGAATATAATTTGATAAGCTTTCTCAAATATTGAACTGCCCCTATAGAACTCCTTGCCTCAATCATAGTGGAAGTCTTGGATCACTTCAAAATGGTTTCCACTTTTAATAAATTCCACTTTTGATAAATTCCTAACAGTTGCTAGATTGTTGTCAGATAAATTTTGATCTCAGTTACTTCATAGACTTAGCTAATCTTTGATCTCAAACTTAGACAACTATTTGGTGGCTGCCCTCTTTAAAAGTTTGATAAGTTTTGATCTCAGTTAATTCTTAGACTTAGCTAATATTTGATCTCAGACTTAGACAGCTTGGTGACTGCCCTCTTAAAAAGTTAACTGAATATTTGCCTATGTAATCAACAATATGAATATAAACGAAAAAATCTATTTTCTACAATTCATTTTGATCTCAGGTACATCACAGACTTGGCTAATATTTGATCTCACACTTAGGCAACTGTTTGGTGACTTTCCTCTTAAAAAGTTAACTGAATATTTGCCTATGGAATCAATAATATGAATATTAAAGACAAAATCTATTTTCTATAATTTATGAGTTAAATTCTATTTTATTTACTCTCTATATCTCTATGCTATGGAAATGCCCTTAAGTTTTAAAAAATATAGTTTGTCTATTTTTCTACAATTTTACATGTTTTTATGAAAATCTGATTTTTTTCCTGTTTTTTTCAAAAAACCTTATACTTCTGGTTTGCCGATTGATTCCCCAAATGATTTTTGCTCCTATGCTTTTATGCACTCATTTATTGACTAATTGGATGCATCTCCTCATTGAATTTTGCAAAAAAAAAACACATTTTTAATTAAATTTAGGCAAATTTTGAAGTTTTTGAGGTTTTGTCAAGTTTTTGCCAAGTCGCATTTTTGGGCCTTGCCAAGTTTTAGCCAAGTGCAAGTTTTTCAGCTATGGTTTATTTATTTTAAAAAATTTAGGTATGCATTCTTTATTTTTATTTATTTATATTGAATTAGATTGTTTATATTAAAGACAACTTGTGAAGGGGCAAGGGTTGCCTTCTAGTATGGTTATCAATCAATCTTGGTCCATATGGAGGCAATCCAATAGTGTATGGGCAGTAAATATAAAACAAATGATCCAAAATGACATTTGGTGAAACTGTGTGAAATATCTTCTTAGTTTCATTGAGCCCATAATGAGTATGATCCACTTTATTAGCACAGATAAGCCAAATTTGGGAGATGTTTATAGTGATATTGATTAAATTATTAATGAGAAGATGGAATTCATTATAAATGAAAAAGAGCATGATCTTGAATAAACTTTCTTCAAAGAGGTGTAGTCAATTTGTGTTGAGTAGCAGAACAAAATTAACACCTCACTCCATTTTCTTGCCTTTGTGTTGACTCCAAAATGTTGCAATTTAGAGATCCTTGCTACGTCAACAAAGTTGCCATCATATCATGATGCAAAAGTCAACGAAGGGATTAACAAAGCACCCACAAAACTTTTCCCTAATTCTGATGTGGAGGATGTGGTTACATTGAGTTTGCTGATTTTGCAACTTCCACTGATCAAAGTATTCCTATTCTCCATGACAAGTATAGAAAGGATGCTCGCTCTTTGTAGTATCTCAATGGCCATAAACAAACCAGAAAACTTTGTGTAGAATCATTGAACTACCCCTGGGATTCAACAAGCCAAGGCAATGCGTTATTCACCAGTGATCGTAAGGGGCACTCTACCCCCTAGCTATCTACGCTTTCCATAGTGGGGGTGGGGCTACCCAGTTGGTGGGCAGCAGATTTCAGAGGATCATGGTCCACTCCACCATGATTTGTTACCAACTGGTTGGAACAGCCAAGATGGCCGGGATGGATGCATGAACTTTGACAACCATCCATGTAGGGAGTGCGGGACGTGCGTGTGTCTACCATGTACCCAACATATAGTTTTTAGTGCGAGATGAATCAATTCATCGAATTCAGTGAGTCTACCCTGTGGCCAAGGAAATTTGATTGTTGACTATTTATAAAGACCAATCCCCAATCCTCCAATCTGAAGGGGTGGGGATGTTGCTCAGTAAATGGTCTAGCCGTATCAATTGATCGAGATAGAAGTATCTACCGACTGCCTAGCGTCTCCTCCCAACGGATGAGGAATAGCCCCTACAATTCTATGGCCCTACTATTCATATGTGGGGATGGGTGGGAGGCATAGGCGGCCCAATGGCTAGCTATAATTCTCTCCCCCCTTTAGAATAGTAGGGCCTGACAAATATATAATACCCTCATGCAAATAACACCATGTTTTTGCAATCAATTATTGCAAATTAAGTTTAATTTTTACTACTCTTAAAATTTGATTTTTTTGCATTTTAAAGATTAGCATTTTTGAATTCAAAGTTTGATCTATAATTTATTTATTTGAAACCCCTGATTAGAGCTTCTATGCATTGCTAGTTCTTTATCATTTAACTGAATTGGAGTATATACTCCTTCATTCACTCAATGAAGCACAACCGATGGGCATTGAGTAAAACAAAGGAGCTATTTATGTTCATTCCAACTTGTACCTTCTTACTCACAAAGATGATGAGTACAAGGAAGGGGCATTGAAGTTGTGGGATTCAGATCTTTCTTTCATTGCACAATCTTCATTTTCGGAGTTATCATGTATCACTTGGAGATCTGATGTTATAGGTTATTTAAAACCTAAGATACCGATGCTCCCTCCTTAGCGCTGGATGCGGGAGTGGATGCGAGCTGGTGCGGAAGCCAACGCGGATGCTCTGTGGATGCCGCCCGGAAGCGCATCCTAGGCATCCGGATATCCAAAAGATAAAATGATTTGTTAAGCTGTAAGGGTAAATTCTGGAAATAAATATCTTACAATATAGGAACATATTCAAAAGTAGTTTTTAAAAAAAAGGAAAGTACTTGAACCGATGTGAATATCTTCAGAAATTGAAGTGGTTGTAATACTATCACACTGTTGTTGTTAGTGAAGGTTAGAAATTATTATTATCTGCACATGTCTTTTATACGGATTTTTATTTCAGAGAGACGATAACGGTAACTAAAGAATACGAATGACAGAGGGATGTTATTCATTATCGGGCTCTCCAGAATATGTGTTCATCAAATATATTTGAAGACGGTTCTTCAAAATTGTCTGTCGGGATTCGTAAATATTCATGGGCCACGATTTGCCGCCCTTATAATAAGTTGGGAATTTCATATTATACTACGAAGACTGGAAGAGACGGTATATATGACAAACACGATATGGAAGTGATAGGTGGCACCATCGTGAAGATGTTCTGTTTACCAAGTGACAAAATTGTCTCTTTTCGAACTGGCCAGGTTATCTTCCTTAAGACCGATGGAAAATAACGAAAGACAAATGTTACAGCTGTCGTGTTTCTAGAAGTTAGGATTTGGTTCGACATCTAACTACAATATTAAATTATTAATATGTATCAATGATTAATTGAGGTATCCACGCTGGAAGGAAGAAGTTAGTTTAAACGATAATAACTATTTTGAAGACCACTAATCTCCCTTTACACATGAGAAGGCCTTGCCTCATGAAATATCTTGAATCTTGATCAATGGTGAAGTATCATACTACTAGTATCAAATGATTTATTTTTTTATATTTCTTGCATTTCTTTGCATATATATATATATATATTTTTAAACACATTCGCATCCCCCCAAAAAAAAATTCCACACACCCGCATCCCGCATCCGCATCCGAATCTGATTCGGCAACTTAGTTTAAAACCCTATTTTTACTGCCTATAGAGACTGAAAATCCATTTATACAAGCATGAACACTCTGATTATGGAGAGCTTCTGGTACAAGTGATTGAAATGTTGTCCTCTACCACTCCAGGTGGTTGGAAACTTTACTGATCGGCTAAATTATGCCAAAAATTGTCTATTAGGCACCAATCACTCACCAAAACCACTCAACTATGACACAAACAGTGTAGGCACGTAATTTTACTCGATTGACTTATTTGCAGTTTGGGCACACAAGTCCTTGGTGATTGTCACTTGATTCATCACTTAGTTGTGCACTATTGTCATTCAAACCTTTTAACACTATACTAGGCGTGTCCTAAATTTCTTTTTTTTTTTTGATCGGTAATAGATTTTAATATATTAATAATATTGAAATAAAACATTACAGTATACTTTGAAAGCTGCATTTTGGTAAAGGACTCAAAACCAACTATAGCTATGTCGAAGAGAGAAATAACCCTATGAAACCATCTACAATCCCTTACATTTCTTATACAAAAAACCCCTTTGCAATCTTGTTCAGAAAGGATTTCCCAGAACCCTACAACCCACTGCACTATAAACAAAGATTTTTTCCTTCGATTTCATACACAACTATGCAGATTATGTATATATTTACAAAAAACAAGGCTATCAGACAGACTATAGACAAAAAAGACCTTGTTATTCTGTCAATCTGTTACTTTGCTGGGAAAACTCTTGCCTTTCGTTGCATTATAGAGCGAGCCCTCCTTGGAATATTCCTTTGCACTTCTACATCCAGAGTTGCCGAAGGTGCATTCATTGTTTGAATTTCTGTCTTAATTTTGCACCACTCAATCCAGCATTGATTATAATAATCCACGCTTCCAACTTTGCCCACCCAACGGACAAAGGGGATCACTTCGTGTTCTTCCGCTTCAGCCTCATCCGCTATGCATTCTAAAATATTAGTTCCCCAGCCGGGCACCGCCCATTCTAATATGCTCTCCAAATCTCCCAGAAGGTCTTCCTCGAACAGCTCTTCCGCCACCCACTTCACTGTGTCTGTGGGTTCCCCTAATTCTAAGCCCCAGGCCATCACCATGGAGATGATTGCCATGTTGTCTCGACGCAGAAGCTTGAATTCTTGGAAACTTGGACCTAAAACACCCAACACCGCTTGCACCATGACGTCCGTCTTAATCTTTAACAGACCCGAGACTCTTTCCTTGCTCGCTGCTCCAGGGAAGGATTTCATTTGTCTCTTCGTGGTCACAATGAAATTAGCATGCATTTTGCTGTCTGTTGTCGCTCAAAACCTGCACAAAAACTAAAAATGCAAACACACAACTTTGGATCATTATTTAAAAACTCAGGCACCATTGGAGAATGAGCGCAATTAACTCTTTTGTCCTTCGTTTGCCGCGAGGCGTCTAATCTCCACTTGAAACATTAAACTCTGCTTTCCCACTACCATCATAAATCCATAATGACACTTCCCACGAGTGTGAAGCCCATTTACAACTCCTTGTCACTTCATAATTACCGAGCGCCGCCGGTGAGCATGATTAATACATCCAGCCAGCCACTCTTTGGGATTATCCCAATACACAATCTTACAAAAATGCCACCTCACCATAAATTTAAATACTAAAAGATGGCACCCAACTGTCCACCATCCTTGCCAAGAATTTCATTCGAAAACAATTTGACCGTTGGATTTTAAAATATCCAATTGCAGCTCACCTACATTGTCAAAGGTCAACACCCATTTAGAGAGCACATCTGCTTCTCTATTTCCCTCTCTGTAGGTGTGAGTAATTCGAAACTCTGTGAACTTTTGAATAATTGACAGAACAGAATTAACCACTGGTTGTAAGTGCCATGCCTCCGCGCGCCCATTCTTTAAGGCATTAATAAGAATCAAGGAGTCTCCTTCTAAGTGAAGCTTTTTTCTCCCCATTACAGCCCCCATCTTGACTGCCAATAATGCTGCATTGCCTTCCGCCAAATTATTAGTTCCATTTTGTAGTCTTAATGCCCCATATGCCAGGATCTCACCTATTTTATATCTAAGAATGGCCCCTGCACCCGACGATCCCGGGTTTCGCTGGGAAGCGCCATCAAAATTTGCTTTAATCCAATCTGTCTTAGGAGCCACCCAACTCACCTCCTGCCTATTCTATTGTTGCTTTAGTCTGGCTCCTCCAACATGTCTTGATCTGCATCTTAGCCCATTCCAAGCCCTTTGGAGTCACTGGTCCCACTTGCTGAAAGGGATTGATAATGGGATTGCAGTTGCATATGCATTGACTTTTTCTTCAATTGCAAGGTTGATTCTTTGCTTAAGTCTATTAATGTTTTCTTTTTTATTCTGGAAGAGTCTCCGGTTCCTTTCTTTCCAAATCTCCCAGATAAGGATAGAGGGGCCTGCTGCCCATGCAGAGGAAAATGTGGATCTCATGGGAGCCCTTGGCCATCCATAAAACATATCTTTTAAGTTATTTTGGAGAGGGGCATGCCACCCCAATTTGCCTCTAAGCATCTCCCAACACTCTGCTGCAACACTACAAGTGACCAGCAAATGATTAACATCTTCCTCACCTTCCTCACAAAGGTAACACCTAGATGGGCTAGGAATACCTAACCTATGTCTTCGAACCCCCGTCAAAATTTTGTCTTTCGTAGCCACCCATGCAAAAGCCCCGGCTTTGGGGAGACATTCCTGGCTCCATAAGAGTCTGGCCGGTCATTCTTCCTTCTCCTCTACTCTTTGTAAAAGCTGGTAACCCAACTTCACAGAATAGTTACCACTGGTGGTTGCACACCAAATGATAGCATCCCTCTTATTGATAATGTTGACACTCCGAGTAGCCAATAAATCTCGCATAGCTGCCTGTTGATTAATGTTCAACCCAAGATTCCCAAAGTCTTTCCAAACCCAACCTTCCCCCAAAGGCCCCTGTTTAAGTTCTACATAATCTCTTACATGGATACCCCATCTAGCCGAAAACAAGGCCTTAGGGTCCCGATAATCCGGGTTATCCACAAGAACTGAGTATCCATTCCAGGAGTCCTCCCAAAATTTCACACTGCTTCCATTACCAACCTGCCATGTTAGGTGTTGTGTTATTATGGGTCTACAGCTGGAAATGAAATTCCACACTGCGGAGCCTTTAGGAGGATTAGGAGTAGTTAGAATCCTCTCAACTTCCAAAGAATCTAAATACTTGCTCTTAAGTAGTTTTACCCATAACGCATCTTGATTTTGAAAGATGTTCCATACTAACTTTGCTCCAAGAGCTTCGTTCATTTGATTCCACTCTCTCAAATCTGCACCCCCAGCACCTTTGGTTTGCAAACTTTACTCCATGCAATGAGGGGTCTTTTATCCTCTACATTCTTACCATTCCATAAGAACTTCCTCATTTTTGCAGCTATCATTTGATTCACTTGTTTAGGAATCTTTAAACACATCATTGAGAAAATTGGTATTGCATTAATGACTGATTTGAGAAGTAAAATTCTGCCAGCAAAGGTTAACCATTTTCTCTTCCAACCCTCCATCTTCTTTGTGCACTTATCTATTAATTCTTTCCAAAGGTTTGCTTTAGAGGCTCCCTTAAAAAGTGGTATACCCAAATACCTACTAGGTAAGTTACCACTACGAATCCCTAAGATTCTACCAATGGATCTCTGCCTTCTGCAGTCTACATTAAAGAAATAAATTTCAGACTTCTACCAGTTTATGCATTGCCCAGAGGCTATGCTGTAAGAATCTAAGGTTTCTTTTATAACTCTTGCCTCCCTTATAGATGCTTCTCCTAGCAGATTTGTATCATCTGCAAATTGAAGATGTGAAAGAGGGGGGAGCTCCTCCACCACCTTAATACCTTTCCAAGCCCCACTTACCCTTTTATATTTGATTAGTCTGCCCAATGCCTCTGCCATAATGATGAATAGAAAAGGTGAAATTGGGTCCCCTTGTCGGATGCCTTTATTGGATTTGAAAAAACCTTGTGGGCTGCCATTAACAAGAACTGAAAATCTTGGGGTTTGGATTCAACATTCCACCCACCTTATCCATTCCTGACAGAAACCAAAACATTGTAGCACCTTGATTAAGAACTCTCGGTTTACTACATCATAAGCTTTTCTAATATCCAGCTTAATCATCATTTTCTCTGCCTTTGTTTGATGCAGTGTATGTATGATTTCATGGGCAATTATAATCCCCTCATGAATGGACCTTTCATGAATAAAACCACTCTGTTCCTCTGAAATAATGAACTTTAAAACCGATTTAAGCCTATTAGCCATGACCTTAGCAATAATTTTGTATATGGTATTACAGAGGGATATTGGCCTATAGTCATCCAAAGAGACCCTAGTCTCCTTCTTGGGAATTAGGGTAATAAAGGTGTTATTAAATCTTGAAATAGAAAACCACTTTCCCTTGATTCTTCCACCACACCCCAAACTTCTTGCCCAATTAGGTCCCAGAAATGTTGATAAAAAAGTCCTGGGCCCGGGGCCTTCTGAGCTCCAATGCTGAAAACAGCTTTCTTAACTTCCTTCAGCGTGCATGGATGTTTCAACAAGTTATTTTGGGCATTAGAAATATTGCTCGGTATGATTTCCCGAAGGTCAAAATTCTGATCTAATCCAGTGTGATCACTCCAAAAACTACTTTGGAAATATCTGATTGCCTCTTGGTTTATATCCTCCGGTTTTTCCAAAATCCTCCCACCATTATCTTGAATGGAAAATATTTTATTCTGAGCTCTCTTGACTTTGACTGAGTTATGAAAAAAGGTAGTATTTCTGTCTCCTTTGAGCCACAGCTCCCTCGATTTCTACCTCCAAAATGTTTCTTCACAGCTTAAAACTTCACTATATAATTTTTTTAATCTATTCTCCTCCTCAAAGACAGCCTCTGACATTCCATTAGCAATGATAACTGTGTTAAGCTGTTCTAGATCCCTTTCTATGGTCTCTTTCTCCTTGAAGATATTCTTAAAGACTTCACGGTTCCAACCCTTCAACTTCTCTTTTATGTATTGTAATTTCTTGGCAAAAACGAAAGCCTTATACCCCTGCCTCTCCGGGGCCTCCTTCCACCAATGTGTGACTTGCTCTTTAAAGTCTGCATGTCTAAGCCACATAGCTTCGAATCTAAATGGGGCCCGATCTGGAGCAATATCTGCTTGTAATCGGATGCAAATTGGGTAATGATCCGACCCCGAGATCGGTAAGATTTATGCCTCACATGTCCAACTAGTAGCTGCCCAGTTGCCTGCCAATAAGAACCTATCCAGTTTTTCCGCAATATTTAAGAATCCACTCCTCCTATTAGTCCAAGTGAATAATCCATTTCTCAAGTCCAAGTCTACCAAACCATTATCTATAATGAAGTCTGAAAAATCTCTCTGGCTCTGCCCTTCCCAACCACGTCCTCCCTTCTTCTCAAGAGGGCTAGTGATGGCATTGAAATCACCCCCAAGTAAGAAAATTTTATCTGTGTTGTTGCTGAGTACATTCGTTATCTCTCGCCACAGAGCTTGTTTTAAATATGTGTTATTTGGGCCATATACATTAATTGCTTGGAAACTAGTGTGCGTCAATTTAGATTTTACTTCGATCCATATCCACCAATGGTTAATAGCCTTAATTGTAACTTCCAAAGTATTTTCTGTCCACAATATACTTAATCCTCCTGATGCCTCTGAGGAACAAACTTTCCATCTGCTGAATCTATTAGCAAAGCTACCTACCTCATCTTTACTAAGCTTTGTTTCTTGGAGAAAAATATTATCAAGTTTTACTTGATCAAAGGCTCTTTTGATCAAGCGAATTTTGTCAGGGGCATTGCAGCCCCTAACATTCCACGATAAGGTTTTCATAATGATTGGGGAGGGGCAAAGCCCGTCCCTAACAGCAGCAGTTTTGACTGGTTAGCTGCATTTCCAGCCAAGGCAATCCTTGCCTTGTTAGTTTTCCAACCCCTTTTCTTCTTTTCTCCTACTGCTGGTTTGTTCTTGGTAGAAGGGATTTGTTCGACTGTTCTAATATCAATTAGACCAAAAGAATCTGAAAAACCTATTTCATCCTCTCCCTCCGACTTTGAATGTTCTGAGTCTTCCGATTCAGATTCTATGCTGCTACTACTATCCTTCACCACCTCAAAGGTGGCATCCAAGTTTCTTATTGGAGATATTTGGATATCTTTGAAACCTTCCTCTTCAATACTCTCTAAGGAGTCCTTCAGCAAAGGCATTTCCGAGTCTCTAAAGGACTTTCCCAACTTTGTCCCTTTTTTTTCTGAGATCTCTGTATTCATTTGTTCTAAAGTCACTGTTTCAGAAAGTCCCTCATTACTGACAACCTCCGGATCAGAGTTAATATTCAATATCTGACTCACTTGACCTTTCGGATGTTCCACTTGTTTATCAACATCCCCAAGGCATAAAGCTCCCTCTAGGTGTTCTCCACTTCGCGCTGAAGTTCCAACTCCCATTTGTGATTTTCTGCTACCTTCACTCATCCATTCATTGGCCAGAATGTCATCAATGGTATCCTTGATACTAACCCGTGTCTGTCCATACCCATGTGAACCGGAAGAGTCTGTTGTTGTTCTGTCAGCCATGAGGTTCTGCAACTCTGAATCTGCAGAGCCTATATTCTTCCTGGATTCAATGATTTGAATTACTTCATTGAGAATCTGATTAGGATCACGGGCAATATCTATCCTGAAGCTATCATCATTCTGCACCTGGTTTTCCTCTGTCTCAAACCCTTGTAGGGCCTTCTCCCCCAAAACCACCACTTTCTATCTCCACTCCCCGGCATTAGATGTGATAATCAAGGTATCAAGCAAAGGATGAACATCCTGCCATAAGATCATGATCCTAGGACAAGTGGCCATATTTGTTTCTACTATGCACTCTTCAGCCTTAAGAAAGGTGCCAAGCTTATTTCCTATAAGGGTTAGGGTTTCAAACCCCCAATATTCATGAGGTAAGTTTGGTAGAGATACCCAAATCGGCACTTCTTTGATCTTCTCCTTCTCTGGGTCAAAATTTTTTGACCATTCCAATAAATATAAACCTTTACCATCAATCATATATGGCCCATTTTTCATTACCCATTCCTTATCTTTTGGGGTTGGGGCTGTGACTACAATAAAGCCATTAGCCATGGTTTTCAGAGTAAAAGCATGTCCCCAGTTCCTAAAACACCAATCCCTAATCAAACTGAGCGATGGCCATCTACCTGCCCACTTCAGAAAGAAAGCATGGTTTTCTAGAAAGGAGATAGACTCACTCCAAGCATTATTATTAATAACAATAGAAGAAGCATTTGCAAATTCGATTCTAGGGAATACCTCTTTTGAATTTTCCTCCGTCTTCTCCAGCGGTTTAGGTCTCCAGAACTTTCCTTCGATCTATCTGAAATCAAAAACACACATAGTCTCCTTGTGTTTATCATTCCTCATTTTTCGATTCTGTCTTGAGGCCGCGACCGTTTTCTCCTAGGAGAGACCATTAACCCAGTGTTTCTTGAAATCGCGCGTAGGGTTTTGAAAAGGAAAGCTATTTAAATGTGTTTTCTTCCACGAGTTTGGCTGATTACCAATTCGAGCGTTGTCTAAGCTATGGCTATAGCTCAACCCCCCATGATTGATGAATGGTCTTTGTTCTTTCTGCATCCATGGTTGATTCCAGTAGCCGTTGGGGCGAAATTTTTTGAATCTGCTCGCTCCCGGTCGCGCTCCATTTTTTTATGTGTATGCATGTCCTAAATTTCTTATTGCCATTAAAAATCTTCTTTTTCAGTGATCCATGTGGGTGCTTGCACCAATACTGCCTCTAGAGGGCAATCAGAAATATATTCTGGCACCAATGCTTGCACCAATACTGCCTCATGAGTTGGTTTTGTTTCCTAAACTTAGATATGTTTTAGAGGTTATCTCTCTCTTAAGGATTATAAACTAGCTTTGTAATTAGAATCGCTGTGCATTAAGTTTTTGATACTGATATTATCATGCATTTTGAATTTGTTTTCATGAATGATTTTAGTAATTATACAACTCGTATAGGAGGAAACACACCCAGAAGAAATGACAAATTTGTTACTTTTTCTCAGTGATGGGATGCAAACTGATTTGGAAGAGAACGAGGGCCACTTACATAGCAAAATGGTTCAAGTTTCAGCACCTGTTGTGGCTTGCACTGCTCATCCCCTTAATACAAATTTTGTTGGAGGAACTGAGGTATTTCCAGTGTTGTGCATCACCAATCTGTTATTTCTCTTTACTGTGCAAATATTAAGCAACATTTATTTTCTCAGGGTTCATCCTTGGCAATTATTGCCCAGAAGTATGAATCTACAAGTGGAGAGGAATCTTCTTCAGATGGTTCTCTATCCTGGGCACACATTTAATGTTAATAAAATTTATCTGCTTTTCCCAACAAGTGTCTTGAAATAGTATTATTGAAGGGACTGTGTTATCTACTACGCATCACCATTTATTCTCTCTAGTGTCATTCATTCTAAGTAAAAATGTAGCAGGGGTTGCCCTTGTTTTTAATTGCCAAGGGCTGTCACTATAAATTGACAGGTAGACAGGAAATTTCTGTCACTTAAAAATGTGCGATCAGGCACAATTAGGCTGAAGTTTCAATTAAATCTTTGGTCTTCGGAAGAAGTCATGGTGTAGAAGTCTGGTGAGTTTGCCTTCTGACGTAGAAGGAGATTTATTTATCATCCTCCAGAACAATTTTCCAATGTGATTAACTTCAAATAATTTGTACCTAACCAAATGTAAATGATGAATATAATCAACGACAGATTTTGTGGACTTCTACAAATACATCGGAGGACTCTCTTGTTTCAAGTTATTTTATGAATGCATTTGATGAGCTTTACATGTATGATACTATAAATTGTTAGCAGGGAAGAAGTTTCATCAGAAGCAACATTCTATACTACAGCAGACGTTGGTAATTTTAAATTAACAGACAAGTTTCAGAATGTATGGCATCTGTCTGTAGGTGTTGTTTTGCAGTCTTTTGTCATCTTGCATTTCAAGACTGCTTTCTACATATGCTTCCCTTACTATGAATAGGACAAACCATTACTTTAAGGTGCGAGAGGTAGAGATCTGGCAACAAGTATAAATGTCAATTTGAAGTTGTTGAAATTATGCATCAGATCTAGGTGGTGCTCAGATGCCATTCAAAAGGTCAATTTCTTGCAAAGGTTGAGAAGATAGCATCTTCAGTTGGAAAGGACAAGAGCTGGTCCAGCAGGTAAAGTATTAAACATATATGGTAAAATTAGATACTGGAATTAATAATTATTATATTTTCAAATTTCAATTTCTAATACCCATTGATTTTGTGGTTTCTCCAAATGAATTTTGAACATATGATTCAAAATTTTAATATTATAAAATTTGACGATTGAATTAATTTCAAAAGCTTAGACTAAATCAGCTATTCAGACGTATTGGTGTCTCATCCACATGGATGGAGGTGCACTATGTAGGACTGCATATACGGCCTATAACAACTTGCCAATCTTGGGACCATATGTTGATATTTCAGTTGAGTAATAATTCTGAGCCTCAACAATGGTAAAACTGAATGCAATTTTTGTGGCACCTTATTATTGTCATGTCTGCATGGCTGAAGTGCAACTGAATAGAAGATAGATTTAAAATTAGAATTGCTTTATCAGTCTCTTAGTTTATGTTTACATACACATCCTATTCCCATTTGTGCTCTTGTAGTTGCCAAAGGTAAGATATATTCGGGGTTCTGTTTAAATTATTTTGTATAATAATTATGCTTGCATTTATTAAACTTTGTTCAAATCATATCTAATAATTAATAGGTGTTTCTTCTTTGATATTTTTATGATACACAATCATATTTCACAATTAGTGATCAGCATTATTATTAGCCGATAGGCTTCTTATGGGGATAAACATATGATCGGAAATGTGTCTCATGCACATTACCAGTACCGGAATTTTCTTTTGGTCTGATGTTGTTCACAAATCTTTGGACTGGAATTTTTGGTGGCTTTTTATAGGTACGCTTGGGTTGCAGGCAGGACCCATATCTTCGGGGAATGAGATTCCAATCTCCACAACAGTAACTTGAAATTTTCTGTCCAGACTCTGTTTACTCCATTATAATGTCAATGTTGAATGCAAGAGTTGTTGGTGAGGATTCCTTCCTCCATTGTCATTTTCGCGTTTTGCGCGTATGCGCTGATTTGTGCTAAAATCACTTCTCTCGAAGAAATCACTGGGCGTTAAAACTGTTTTTATGGTGTTGAAAAGGTGAGTCTTCTTCTCAGTCATCTATTAAATGGTTTATGTTCATGTCCAGATTATGGTGGTCTTTGATTTTGTGACTTTCGTTTTCAACAAGTTTTGTTCTGTTGGATCACTTCTATCTTATGCTTTTGCGGGTTTTCGATGAAAAATAATTCCTATGGTAATATTGAAATGGAAGAGAATATTGAGACCTCTGATTCTGGTGGGAGCAATCTCTGATAGGGAAAGAGGAATGGCCTGCATCATTAAATTTAGCATCCATCAATTTATCTCAATTATGTGCATAATTTCAGGCAAAAGTGAATAATGGGGTAAATCAGGCTCTGCAATTAAGCGCATGTCAATTAATTTTAATTTAGTGCATGATTTCGGGCAAATAAAATTAGCAGAGTAAATTAAGCTCTGAAATAGAAAACATTTAAAAGGGGCAATATTGATTTGAGGCGAATAAAATTAGCAGAGTAAATTAAGCTCTGAAATATAAAACATTTAAAAGGGGCAATATTTGAATTTTGGATGATACAATGAAAGATATTTTGTTCGAAAAATTAAATAAAGAGATTTGGGAGAAAACATGACAAAAAAAATAGATTACTCTTGATCAAAAAAAAATATGACAAAACATGACAAAAAAATAGATTACTCTTGTTACTGGGCAATTATAATATTGTTGCCAATTTGGATTTAGAAAGATTTGACTCCCCAGAACAGATCGAAAACAACCAGACTCGCCCATAAACTTACCAATTCGACCTAAACTGATATTAAAATTACTGAAAGACATGTACACATAATAAACTCTACATGCCAATTTTGCCTAAATGACATTAAAACTAATCTCATTCTTTGTAAAATGAAATGCCAATTAGGTGGGCACAACAAAATAATAAAACCAGTATCAATTTTTCCCATTGACAGATATGACTAATATGCCTGATCGAAAAATATTCTCGACATCTGAAAAGTGTAAGATTAACAATTTACTCACTTTATTTTTCATCTACCTCATTTAAATCTTAAAAATCGTCTTTCACATATAAATTTTATTGGCTACTGAAAAATGAAAATTGTAACATTTTCTGAAGTTACTATGTTTTACATTAATCTCTTCCAACAGAAGTTTGTGTGTGGAGAGCACTTTTAAAAATAAATGCAAGTAAATATGTTATACTTTATATAATTTAAATTGTTTAAAAAAATATTCTTATCATGTTTATTATTTTATATAATATTGTTATATTATATATTATTCAATTTAAATATAATAATAAAAATAATTTATTATATTATATATAATATAATTATACATATGTATAGCTATTAAACATAAGTATTAAATTAGTATAAATTAATTTTAATTAATATAATTGTAAAATATTTTTAGATTTGGCACTATGAAATTTCATTTACTAATATGTTCAACCATATTCTATAATTTATTATCAAAATGAAAAAAAAATATATAATATAATTGATACTCTCAGTTGAGGCAATGCCTCTGTTTTTTTATCTTGATACTTGAACTTGTAATGATCTTATTTTCAATACAAAAAAAAATAAAAAAAAATTACAACTATTGTATTATTTAAACTACAACTCACATCATTTTAAGATCTTTAAAAAAAAAATTGAGTTTATTATTGATCCAATGCTACTCTCAAATTTATACAACATTAAAATTGAATTCACCGTTGCATCTCCATTATAATCATACCACTAAATATATGAAGACAAATTATAGTTTGGAAAGAAATCATCAACCTAAACTCAAGGTTGACTTTCAAAATTGTAAAAATTTAAATTCCTATATCATATATAAACTATTATAAAATATATTAATATATCTTTTGTGCACATATTAAATTATCCTCTTTAAGATATAAACATAGATAATCTCCTATCGGCTAACCCTTGCATCTTCTTTAGATGCAAGCGCTAGTTATAAACATTATGAAAAGTCTCTTGCATGTTTCAAGTCTCACATGAAAATGTAATTAAAGAGTTAACTTCAATAGAATCTACAGTAAAGATTCACAATTAGTGATAGTCATTATTTTAATCAATATGAATAGCCTCGTGTTTCAAAATGCTACTAAAATGAATTGCAATCAATATAATATGTAATTGTACCTCACTATTGGTGATATAAATCATTCCAAACATCCTAAAAAACCTCTTGCTTATATGAAGTCTCACATGGTAGTACTACTAAAACAAATCACCCTTGATGTATACAAAAGTCTTCAAATCACAACTTTGTAGTCAACAAAAGTATAGCTATAGTCAACTAAATAAACATTATTATGTTTTGTAATTGAAGAGATTAGTTTTTGACTACGTGCAGTTTGGTAGTTTGTAGTTGGTAGTCTTGACCAACCTAGTATGCTATATATATGTTGTTGATTGTGGTCAAGAGATCTATCTCTCAATTGATTATACTTATTGCATATCATTTGAATAAAATAAATGTTCTATATTTCTAGAAATTATATTTGCATGTCATGTTCTATATTTGTAAGTTACATTCTTGTTTATTCTATATGTTAACATAACCTAACTCAATTAAAACATTTGGCATCATTGTCGATACTAATCCTAGGAATATAATTCACAATCAAGCAAAAGTGTGATGTAATGTCTTGACTCATGGAAGAACCGAAAGTAAGTACTAAAACTAAAGAAGAGGAATATAGGATAAAAGATGAATTGACATAGGACTTTATGTAGTTGTGGGAAGTATTTGTTAACTCGTACGTTTGAAGGGAGGCTCTCCAACAAGAGGTCCTTGAGAGAGTCATCTGAGATAGTCTAATAGTGAACAATAAAGTTGACTATCTTTAGGGATTGTCAAGGTTGCTTACACATAACTTTAGTACCCTTCAAGACCTTTAGGAGAGGGTTTGAGATCAATGTAGGTAACAAATATTGTAGCAATATGAAAAATGAAACTAGAGAGAGGAAGAAGAATGTGACATTACTAGAAGATGTGCCCTTAAACATTTATATACAACCAAACAAAGATAGAATATGTACTTCAAGTACTCAATAAGTTATAAAATGATTGATAAGATCCCTTTGGTTAAGAGAACAACGTGAGAAGAATTGTTGAAGTAGAAAGCCCAAATCTATTAAGAAGCATAAGTTAAAGCATTAATCAAAGGTCCTAGTTGGGAGGAAAGAAAGAATCTTACCAATGGTGTACAAACAAAGAGTGAGTGGATAGAACTTGCCAGACACCTACCACTCCTCGATGAAGCATACAAAAATCTTGTTAACCAAATAGGTGACCCATCCATACAATCAATATTGGATGAAGAGAAACTTAAGACTAAGTTTGCGGAGATATAGGGATTAACGTACATTGTATCAAACAACAATCCATATCGGACGAACAAAGGGTTCGAGACATTGAGTTGAAGTCTCCAAGGAGAAGACGGTCAAGGAATGAAGAGGAAGGTAAATACAGTGCAATGGATGCCAAGGGTTGACGTCTAGAGGACTTGTACATAATCATGAGTGCAAGTGGAGCACCAGAATGCCGAGGGAAAAACAATCCAACCAAGTTCAAGGCACAAGGTACATACCAACTAAGAAAGATGGTGACTCCCATAGTGAGTCCACATGTCAATAGGCAGAAACTCCCCAAGTTTACAGGGAGTGGGTTGGAGTTGGTAGAGAACTGAGAGATGTGTGAAATGGTCTGGATAGAAAATAGTCAAGGGAATAAAGATTATTGACTAAGAATGTTTCCCCCAACATTGTAGAGAATAGTTATTGACGAGTCTATAGGGTTGGATGAGAAATCCATAGACTCTTTGGAAGCCCTAAATAAGGCATTTGAAGTGAAATCTACAACACCAAAAAAGGGAAGCATGAAAGCGTACAAGCTTTCAATTGTAAGCTCTAAGAGTTATTGATCAAATTGGATAATCAACTAATCATTAGCCTAAAGAAAAAGTGGTTCATTAAGGGATTGATACCCTCACTCCATAAAAATTGAAGATAGTGGCCCTATCATCATACGTTGATGTATCGAGTGATGGACATCAAGAGTGAAGCTGAAATATTATATTGGGGAAAACAAAAAAAACAAATGATAACAAAAGTACAAAGGACAAGAGTGATCGTGAATCCAAGAACTGTGATGAGATATGATGCATATGATGGAGTTGAACCTTGAGAGGAATTCTAGAAAAGAAAGAAATGTGGTGCACCAATTGTAAAGTAGGTCACAAAAACTTATTTGAAAAGATTGAAAAAGAAGTGGGCAAATTTTGGAAAAAGTAATTTTTTTTTAATATTGAAGTTGGAAAATATTACATAAGTGCTTGAAATAAAAATTATTAAATAGGGCAAATTAAAAAAAAAAATTTAAAATATGAAGTAAAGGTAAAATTATAAAATTATATAAAAAAAATATAATATTGTGTTGAGAATCCAAAAATTAGAAAAAGTAAAAGGAATTCCTCACATTTGGCCAATTTATATCACTCTCTTGGTAGAATTATAATTATTACTCTCAGCATTATAATTCAATGTTGGCAACAAGAGGGATTTCTTTTTTTCAATCACAAAAGCAAAGAGTATGGCCTTATCATATAGCTCATATCCTACAAACTTTCACAACTTTTAATGTACAACTACATCACAAAGCAAAACTCATACAACCCCCCTTATTGTCAGGTTTGAAGCAAGTTGATTTAGATTTTTGTGAAAATTGTGTTTATGGAAACAAAGGAGAGTCAAATTTCTTGGATAAGGGAAGGAAAAGAAGAATGAAAAGTTAGAGCTTGTGCATTCAGATGTATGGGGACTAGCTCAGGTATCATCTCTTGGTGGGTCTTGTTATTATGTTACTTTTATCAATAATGCAATTAGAAAAACTTGGGTTTACTTCATTTCTAGAAAATTTTATGTGTTTGATACCTTTAAGAAATGGAAATCTTTGGTTGAGAATGAGATAGGAAATAAGTTGAAGTCTCTCAAATCGGATAATGGAGATGAATACTACAACAAAGAGATTGACAATAACTATTCACACCATGGGATTTATAGACAAAAGACGATTCTAGGAACACAAGAAAATGGTGTGTCTGAAAGGATGAATAGAATTATCATGGAACATGCAAGAAGTATGAGATTGCATGTCGGATTGCCATTACAGTTTTGGGTAGATGTAAATATTCATGTATTTGATAAATAGAGGGCCTTCAAGTTCCTTAGATGGTGGTATTCCAAATGGATGTGTAAAAAGGTAAATTACTCATTCCTAAAAACCTTCTGGTTGTGAAACATTTGTCCATTTTGATATTGAGAATGGAACAAAGCTAGAGGCAAAATCCAAGAAGTGTGCTTTTATTGGGTATGAAGTTAATGATTTTGGTTATCATTTATGGGATTATGAAAATCACAAAATCTTTAGGAGTGGAGATGTCATATTCAATGAGAGGACTATGTATAAAGATCAATTAAGTGGAAAGAAATAGTAAAAAGAAAATAGAGAATATGTAGTTCTTGATGAGATCCCAGAAAATATACTACAATCAGTGACTCGAAATATTGAGCAACCAGAACAATAATAGGTACCTCAAACTCCTGCAAGAATATCTACTAGGATAAGTAGACCCCCTGGACGATTCTCTCTGTCATTATACTGTGTATTATTGAATGATTCCGACGAACCAGAAAGTTATGTAGAAGCAATGTAGGTAGAAACCAGAAAGAACTGGGAGCAAGGAATGCAAGAGATGGACTCTTTGATTTTAAATCAAACTTGGGATTCAGTTGAAATGCCTAAAAGTAAAAGAGCACTGCCAAACAAGTGGGTTTATACACCTATGTAAGGAAGAACATGGAGGCAAGAAATGATGTAAGGCTAGACTTCTGGTAAAAGGTTCTGCATTTTTAAAAAAAAGGTATTGATTTTGATGAGATATTTTCTTGTGTTGTTAAGATGACTTCAATTTGAACTATTTTAAATATTGTGACCATAGAAGACTTGCATCATGAACAAGTAGATGTAAAGACAACTTTTCACTATGGAGATTTGGAATAAGAGATTTATATGCAGCAACCATAGGGATATAAGGTCAAAGGTAAGGAGGACTTGGTGTGCAAATTAAAGAAAAGCTTGTATGGCCTAAAGCAAACACTTCGTCGATGGTATTTAAATTTTGACAGTTTATGGCTAAACAAGGTTACAACATATATCATTTTGATCATTGTGATTATTTTACAAGATTGGATAATGGTAGCTATATCTTGTTATTATATGTTGATGACATGTTTGTTGTCAGCTCTAATATGCAGCATATAAATAAGTTTAAGCAAAAATTGGTAAAGACATTTTCTATGGAAGATTTGGGTGTAGCAAAATAAATCCTTGGTATGAAAATAACTAGAAATAGGAAAAACTACACATTAACATTGTCTCAAAGTGATTACATGGAAAAAGTGTTGAAGAGATTTTAGATGAAGGATGCAAAACCAGTTAGCAAACCTTTGTCTAGTCATTTAAAAATTTGTTAAGGAGATGTGTCCCAAGACACAATAAGATATGGACTATATGTACAAAGTTCTATACTCTTCAGCAATTGGCAGTTTGATGTATGATACGGTGTGTACAAGGCTAGATATTGTACATGCAATGCGAGTTGTGAGCAAGTATATAAACAATCCTAGAAAAGAGGATTGGAATGCAATAAAGTGGATTGGTATTTGAGAGGTACTACTACACAATCACTATGTTTCAGAGGTTCCAATTATACTCTCCAAGGATATGTGTTGATTTAGATCTAGTTGGAGATATTGATAACAAGAACAAAATAGGGTATATATTTATTGTAGGTGAAGCAGTCGTTTGTTGGATTTCACAGTTGTAAGAGATTGTTGCACCCTCCACCATAGAAGCAATGTATGTTTTATTTATACTAAGGCTAGTAAGGAGATGATTTGGTTACAAAGGTTTACGCGGGAATTGGGCAAGAGACGAGAGAATAGTAGGTTGTATAATGATAGTCAAAGTGTCATTCATCTTGTGAAGAACTTGGCCCTAAACTCTAAGATAAAACATATATAGGTTCAGTATCATTTCATATGCAGCTTAGTTTTAGAGGATGGATAGTTAAAGTTGGAGGAGATACGTAAACTAGAAAGAATCCTACAAATATGTTGACCGAGGCAGTAACTCGAGAGAAACTAACTTTTTACTCAGTTATTGTTGGCCTTAAAGCACGAAACTAGTGGAAATGATAAACAAGCCTACTCTAGGTGTATTGATCTACTGGGAGCTAAAGGTGTAGCAATGTTCATCTAAGATTAGTGTCCAAGAGGGAGATTTTTTGGTGTGTAGCCTAATCACTCTCAAAGTGGAATATTTTTGGTATGTGGCAACTGACCATGTTACTAGCTTAAATTTTTGTGACTTTGTCAGCTGCATTTTCCTCCCAAATCAATTAACGGGGTAGTGTAGGGGAGCAAAGCCCCTTCTGCAGGGCTTGGTGGGATGACCCCCTTGGCGAGGAGTTAGGAGAAAAATCCTAGGTAGGGGTCTGGGGAAACACACCTAGCAGAGGTTTCTAGGGGCAAGGCCACCAAAGCCAAAATTGCCTATTATTTTGTAAAGCACTCAGCTAGGGTCTTGGCATGTAAAGCAACCTTTGAAAACCACTTAAAAGGCCTATAAATACATGGATGTGTAATGTGAAAAACATCATATTGTAATTTACTCTTCATTGGATAATAGAAACAAGTGGACGGTTCTTTCTCTAGTGGATGTAGGCCACATTGGGTGAACCATGTTAAATCTCTGTGTGATTGTATTTTTATTTTGCATCTCTTATTCTACATTATATTTAACATTGTTTGGTCTAGTATGCCTTAAAACCTTAACATGTACCACATAAATGTAGTGCATCTCTGCTCAAGTTAGCACTATCGTTATATGATTGCCACTTAGACTCTAGCTTTCACATCTGTCTTTTATATAGCAGCTTGAAGGAAAAACCACTTTGGATCATTCCCTGGAGTGATGAAATCCTCAAGCTAGTCGTCTAAGAAATAAAAGAAGAGATCATCAGATTCGTCCACCCAAGTTTGCACAAGGGGAGAGCATAATTTAGTAATATCTGGGAATCCTAGATAAACATAGTGCTCAAGTGCACCATGGACATACAAACAAATGTTCTTTATCTGTATTAGAGATTGAAGTGTGATCTATCTACCCAACATGCAAGGTTATATGCTATTTCCTTATAATACTCCTCCAATCACATGTCACATAGATGAAATAGAGACTAGTAACCAAAATTTCTAAGCTAGAATATAAAATTACGAAAAACAGAGAATTAAAATGATGAAATTTAAAATTTATAAACTATGTTTTCTACTAGGCGATTGCAGCATTTTTGCAAGATTATAGCTTTGAAACTAGAAAATGTGATGTTGAAAATGACAGTTGCAGCATTGAAATTGATGATTGCAACTCTCAATCTTGCACCTGCAACAAAAACATAATGATTGCATTAGCAAAACATGTACATGTGTAGCACATTATTTAGTTACATAGCACAGAATAGGCATATGTGGCAAATTGACAATAGTTGTGGTTGAGATTCTACAGTTGTATCATTTGTGTTAGAATAACTGAGAGTGGGGGGTGAATCAGTGGCCTCAAGAATATTCCAATAAATCAACCCAAAAATTTAGTACCACAATATTAAGCCTCTAGTTATCTTCAGTCCTACAAGATATATGCCTTGAAATAATTTTGACAAATAACTACTGCTCGGAGTTCATTGTTAAACCTTATTCCTTATGTTTACCGAATAGCAGTCTTTCATTTATCGAAATACAGTAAATAACTTAGTGATTACCGATAATCTTGTTTTAGTAATGTGTAAAGAAAAACATGAAAGCAATGACTCAAACACATTTGACACATAGATTTTTAATGTGGAAACCATGTTAAGGGAAAAAACACTTGGGACTGGTAACCCAAAATTTTCACTCTTCTGAAGTGAGCTCTGTGAAGAGCCAACCTTGTTAAAGGTTACAAACACACTGTTAGGTGTGACCTTGTTAGAGGATTTAAATAGAATAGTTTATCACTTGATATCTAGCATCTCTATTCTATATTTATGACCAAACCCAGTGTAGTTTGTCACTTGATATCTAGCATCTCTATGCTATCTTCATGACCAAACCTTTTGATACTCATTGGGATGTATCTCAATATATAAAGGATTGTTAATTCCTACTCGGTTAAGAGACTTTCTGATCCAATGGTTAAATTGAAATAGTAAATGATCTGTTCACATATACAGCTAAACTTTGCAGATTTTCAAATCTATTGTAAGCTCATAATACCTTTCTGATCAATGTTTCTTTTCAATACCTTTTCTCCACTTCTTTCTGCTCGGTGATGTTGTGCTTCTTTGTTGCTCGGTGTCTGCAGAATTAGCTCTGTCATTTAGCTTGATTGATCAGGTCTGATTGAAGACTTCTTTCTTCATCAATTTCTCTTCAGCATCCTCTTCTCTATTCACTCCCCTAATTCATAATAAATTAGATTGTCTCTTTATAGACATAATTTCACCGTTACAAAGTCCTTGACTTTCTTGTTCTTGGCGTGATCCACAGTTCTCGCCTTTCTTGCTTTAAAGCTTTACTGCATTTTTATCCCATAGATTTCTCTTAGACAACTGGAATAAAACTGCTTTAAAACTCTAGCTTATCTTTGGCTTTAAACTTGTCGATGAAAACAATGTTAACAACCAGTTAACTCAATCTTTAGCTCTTTCCAGATAAGTCTTTTGTCATTTCTGAACTTCAGTTCTTTATCTCCTTGTTGGCTCGGTCATGACTTCAGTTGTCCTCGGGCATCTCTGTTTGTTCGTCAGGGTTGTCTATCTGTCGGGTAGCACTATTGTTCTGTCCATCAGTAATGCTTGTGGTTCTGTCCGTCGGTAATTCTTCTCGGGTTTCTTGCTCAGGCATCACTGTGACTCTTCTTTCAGGGTTCTCTGTACGTCGGTGTGCACTATCTGTCGATGTCTGTTATCACTTTGTGAATACTAAACTTTTATGCATTACTGATAGCATAACCTTTATCTCCCTGGTTCTTTGAATTCTTTGACACTTATGTATACAACCAATCAGATTATATCAAGTTGACATCAATGACAATATAATACATTAACTGATTTAATGTCTTGCATTAACTTTCTGCATTTCGGTGATTATCAACTTAACATCTTCAAACATTCAATCAGTTATGGTTCATCAATCTCTCCCTTTGGCATTGATGAAAACACACTACATACTACTAATACATTATGAAATATATCAGTTGTAGTTCATCAAACTACCAAACTTATTGTTCTATAACCAATACAAATGTCTGGCTCTCGGTAAGCTCATATAGCTTAGATTTGTTTCTTGCAGAGTACTTTCTTCAATCCTCAAACCCCTTATTGGATAGATGTATCAGCTTTTGATTCTGATTTGTGCTCTCCCTTTGATTGTTCCTCTCCTTGATCGTCTATTTTTTCTTTGACAACAGTCTCTCCCTTTGTATGTATTCTCTCTTTCTCATGATGGATATTTCATATGTAATCTCTCCCTTCGAATATACTCTCTCCCTTACAAGTTACATCTCTCCCTTTGACAACAATGCCAAAGTCAATCCTTTTTAATATATTCCTTGAATTTCCCTTTCCATCAGCAATGTAGCTTTATATTTAGCCAATAAATACTTCTGATATTTGGTGCAGACAAGTACCTTTCTGTGTACAAATGTATCTTTATAGTCCATTTCTTTGATTTCATCAACATGAATGATCTTTTGATTGTGTGTAGGCTGATGCAACCTCCTAGTCATCTTAGTGACCAATAGACAAGGGTCGGACCCCTAGTCTTTGTCTCAGGTACTCAAATGTTTCTTTAGGCAGTGGCTTGGTGAATATGTCAACTAATTGTTCCTTGGATTGAACATATCCCAGTATCACTTCTTTTTCTTGCACTTATTCTCTTAGGTAATGATACTTGATAGCAATATGCTTAGTCTTAGCATGCATGACTGGATTCTTTGATATGTTTATTGCACTGGTATTATCACAGTAGATAATCATTGGTTCAAGAATCTTCATATTCATACCTTCCAATAGTTGTTTGATCCATGCAATATTTGAGCAGCTTGCAGCAGCAACCACATATTCTGCTTCTACAGTAGATTGTGAGATGCATCCTTGCTTCTTACTGGTCCATGTAACAAGTATGTCACCCATGAAGAATGATCCTCTATTTGTGCTCTTTCTGTCATCTAGATTACCAGCCCAATCAACATCTATATAGACTTGAAGCTCAAATTTTCTCTTTTTGTTATATCATAAGTCATAGTCCTTGGTATTCTTTAGATATCTTAGAATTCCCTTGACAGCAGTCATGTGTGATTTTTGGGGATTAGCAGAGAATCTTGCAACTATTCCAACTGCATGTGATATATCTGGTCTAGTATGAACAACATACATTAGTTTGCCAATCATTGATCTAAATAGGGTCTGATTTACCTCATTTGACTTATCTTCCTTTGTCAGCTTACATCCAGTTGTCATAGGTGTTCCAACTGGCTTGGAATCTTCCATCTTGAATATCTTTAGCACTTCCTTGATGTATTTGGATTGTGTGATATATATGCCTACATCTTGTTGAATAATCTGTAGACCAAGAAAGAATTTGATCTCCCCAAACATAGACATTTCAAACTCTTTGCTCATTTCATTAGCAAAGGATTTACATAACATATCATTACCCCCAAATATGATATCATCAACAAATATTTCAACAATCATAATATTATCATCAGTATCTTCTTTTAATTACAAATTGCTATTTTCACTTGTTCTTACAAATCCGATGCTTATGAGATAGGAGTGAAGTCTTTCATACCAGGCTCTAGGTGCTTGTTTTAATCCATAAAGGGCTTTATGTAGTCTACATACCATGTTTCTCTTGTCAGGATCAACAAAACCTTCTGGTTGTTCAATGTATACCTCTTCCTCTAGTATTCCATTTAGGAATGCAAATTTGACATCCATTTGGTATACCTTGAATCCTTTGAATGCAACATAAGAAAGTAAAATTCTTACTCCTTCTATTCTAACAACGGGTGCAAAGGTTTCTCCATAATCAATACCTTCTTCTTGTGCATACCTCTTGCATACTAACCTTGCTTTGTTCCTTGTGACTTCTCCATTCTCATTCAGCTTGTTTCGGAATATCCATTTGGTACCGATGAGATTCTTTTCATCTGGTCTCGGTACTAGTGTCCATGTCTTGTTCTTCTCAATATGTTCTATCTCTTCATTCATAGCACTGACTCATTCTTCATTTTCTAGTGCAGCATTAACAAATTTAGGCTCAAAATCACAAATTAAACATCTGGTGTTCAGTGACTTACTTCTTGTTTTTATTCCAGCCTTCTTGTTTCCTATGATTTGATTTTATGGATGGTGCCTTTTGACATACTTATGAAGTATCGGTTCACCTCTTTATTCATCATGTTGATCATCATCTTGACCTTTATTCTGATCTTCATCGCTCAGTACATCATTTTGAGCTATTCCCTGATTTTTGGTATTTGCAGCGTGATGCTCGGGTGGAATGTTATGTTGCTCGGGAGTGATACACTGTTGCTGAGGCAGAGTGTTAGGTTCTTCATTGTAAACAAACCTGTTGTAGTCTTCTGTCTCTTTTCTACGTTCCTCATCATTTTTCTCTACATATTCATCTATTCTGACATTTGCACTTTCAATTATCTTGTTAGAGGACTTGTTAAGACATTTATAAGCCTTGCTTTTGGTGGAATACCCTAGAAAGATTCCTTCTTCACTTTTGGAGTCAAGCTTTCCATTTCTATCATCTTTCACAATATAAAATTAACTTCCAAAGATTCTGAAGTAACTTACATTGGTTGTGTATCTATACCATAGCTCATAGGGTGTCTTCTTGGTGTCTTTCTTCAATTGTAATTTGTTCAATGTGTAGACAGCAGTACTGACAGCTTCCCTCTAGAAAGTTTGAGTGATGCTTTTCTCAATCATCAGTGTTCTTGCACATTCAACAATTGATCTATTTTTTCTTTCAATAATCCCATTTTGTTGTGGTGTTCTTGGTGCAGAAACCTATCTTTTAATTCCATGCTCATTGCAAAAGTAAGTGAATTCATCTGAAATAAATTCTCCTCCTCTATCTGATCTTAAGCATTTCAATTCCTTACCACTTTGTTTTTCTACCATAGCTTTATACCATTTAAACATCTTGAATGCTTCTGATTTGTCTTTTAAGAAAATAAATGTCATCATTCTAGAATAATCATCTACAAAGAGAATGAAATATCTATCACCATAGTAACTCTTTATTCTCTTGGGTCCACATAGATCAGTATGGACTAATTCTAGAATTGCATTAGATGTATGGGCTTTGCTCTTTAAACTAGACTTAGTCATTTTACATTTTTGACAATTCTTGCACATGATATGTTTGGGATTTGACATGCTCGGTAAGCCTCTTACTTTCCTTTTATTTCTTATCTTAATCATGTTGTCAAAATTCACATGATATAGTCTCTTATGCCACAACCATATGTCTTCGTTTCTTGTCATTAAACAAGTGGTGTTAATATCATCAAGATAGAATAGGTTACCTTTTGTCTGTTCACCAGTTTCGGTCAACCTTCCTGGTTCATTGAAGATCTTTGTCTTCTTATTCTCAAATGCTACTCAGTAACCTGTATAATTTAGCTGTGAAACACTCAATAGATTATAATTAAGTCCTTTTACCCAGTATGCATTTTCACATCTGATCAGATTATTTAGCAATGTGGTTCCTTTACCTTCAACTAGACAAGGTGTGTTACTACCCATTCTTATTGATCCACCATTATAATACTCAAAAGTTTCAAACTTTTGTTTATCACCAGTCATGTGGTGAGTGCAGCCACTATCTATAATCCAGACATCATTCTTACTAACCTTAGATATGAGTGCAGTCTCAACATACCTTTCCTCTTCGTTTGAATCATCCTTCATGGCTACAAATATCATCTCAATGTCTTCATTAGATTCAGTGTCAGTGTCTCCAGCTCTGTTCTCATCTAGGTAACAAGCTTTCTTCCCTTTTTCCTTGTATTCTCGAGTATCTCTTCTGTCAGATTGTCGGTTTCTTCGGTAATCTTTGTTATCACCTCGGTCAAACTTCTTTTCATATGATATGTCACTGCTTCTGTCTTCTTTTCTTCTATTAGGACAGCTTGCAGCAAAATGTCCAACCTCTTTACAATTAAAACATACAAGTAGTAAATTACCTTTGTATCTACCTTTGCCTCTCTGCAATCTTCTTGCCATTAGTGCTTCAATCTCATCAAGTCCTTGGTCATCACTATCATTCCTCATAGTGTGTTTATGACTTGACTTACTTATTCTCAAAGAAGATTTGAATGCAGACTCTATAGATGGTAAGACACTATTATCAAAGTTATTCATCTCAAATGAAATCAGTCTACCAATCAGACTATCTAAAGTAACATTATTGTTTTCTACTGCTCTCATTTCTTGTATAGCATAGACAGGCAATAAGGTTCTTAAGATTTTACTTACCACTGTCTCTTCTTCAAGTACACCTCCAACTGCTCGGATAGCATTGACTACCTCTTTGATTCTGTAACTATATTGAGTGATATTTTCTCCTTCTTTCATCCTTAGGTCATCAAACCTACGTCTTAGGCTTTCTGGCTTAGCTCTTAGTACATTTGTATCTCCTCTATTTACCAACTTTAATTTATCCCCATTTTCTTTGTAGAGGTGTAGGTTTTGACATCTTCAAATTCAGCATCGGAGAGTGAGGAAGAAAGCTCTATCATCATGTAATTGTGCTCGTGTTTTTCTCTCAATTGATCAAGTGTGTGAGGTCCTGTAGGCAACACAAATTCAGTATCCAAGTATTGAGTAACCTCATTTCAAATACCTGATAGGTGGAGTCTTATCCTGCTTTGTCATGAAGCAAAGTTGTCTTTGTTCAACTTGGGCACATCTCATTTTCTCATCTTGTGATCTTTTGCTTAGGTCTTGAAACCTTCCTTCTAAGCACACAAGCTCTGATACCAATTGTTAGAATAACTAAGAGGGGGGGTGAATCAGTGGCCTCAAGAATATTCTAATAAATCAACCAAAAAATTTAGTACCACAATTATAAGCCTCTAGTTATCTTCAGTCCTACAATATGTATGCCTTGAAATAATCTTGACAAATAACTACTGATCGGAGTTCATTGTTAAACCTTATTATTGATGTTTACCAAATAACAATCTTTCATTTACCGAAATATAGTAAATAACTTAGTGATTACCGATAATCATGTTTTAGTAATGTGTAAAGAAAAACATGAATGCAATGACTCATAAACACATTTGACACATGGATTTTTAACGTGGAAACCCTGTTAAGGGAAAAAACACTTGGGACTGGTAACCCAAAATTTTCACTCTTATGAAGTGAGCTCAGTGAAGAGCCAACCCTGTTAAAGGTTACAAACACACTACTAGGTGTGACCTTGTTAGAGGATTTAAATAGAATAGTTTGTCACTTGATATCTGGCATCTCTATGCTATCTTTATGACCAAACCCAATGTAGTTTGTCACTTGATATCTGGAATCTCTATGCTATCTTCATGACCAAACCTTTTGATACTCCTTGGGATGTATCTCAATATATAAAGGATTGTTAAGTCCTGCTCAGTTAAGAAACTTTTTGATCCAATGGTTAAATTGAAACAGTAAATGATATGTTCACATATACAACTAAACTTTGCAGATTTTCAGATCTATTGTAAGCTCATAATACCTTTTTTATCAATGTTTCTTTTCAATAATTTTGCTTCACTTCTTTCTGCTCAGTGATTTTGTGCTTCTCTGTTGCTCAGTGTCCATAGAATTAGCTCTGCTCTTTAGCTTGATTGATCAGGTCTGATTGAAGACTTCTTTCTTCATCAATTTCTCTTCAGCATCCTCTTCTCTATTCACTCCCCTAATTCATAATGAATTAGATTGGCTCTTTATAGACATAATTTCACTGTTACAAGGTCCTTGACTTTCTTATTCTTGGCATGATCCACAATTCTGACCTTTCTTGCTTTAAAGCTTTACTTCAATTTTATCCCGTAGATTTCTCTTAGACAACTGGAATAAAACTGCTTAATACTCTAGCTTATATTTGGCTTTAAACTTGTCGATGAAAACAATGTTAACAACTAGTTAACTCAATCTTTAGCTCTTGCCAGCTAAGTCTTTTTTCATTTGTGAACTTCAGTTCTTTTTGGTGTTTAACTCCTTGTTGGCTCGGTCATGACTTCAGTTGTCCTCGGGCATCTCAGTTTTTCCGTTGGGGTTGTATGTCCATCGGGGTTGTCTGTCCATCGGGTAGCACTATTGTTCTGTCCATCGGTAATGCTTGTGGTTTTGTCTGTCGGTAATGCTTCTCAGGTTTCTTGCTCGAGCATCACAGTGACTCTTCTTTCGGGGTTCTCTGTCCGTCGGTGTGCACTGTCCGACAGTGTCTGTTGTCACTTTGTGAATACTGAACTTTTATGCATTACTAATAGCATCACCTTTATCTCTCTAGTTCTTTGAAGTCTTTGACACTTATGTATACAACCAATCAGATTATATCAAGTTGACATGAATGACAATACAATACATTAACTGATTTAATGTCTTGCATTAACTTTTTTGCATTTTGGTGATCATCAACTTAACATCTTCAAACATTCAATCAATTATGGTTCATCAGTTTGATCTTGTGACCTAAAACCCAAAAACTTAAAAAAATATAGTCATGTGTGATTCACATCAAGTTCACCATTTGTAAGCTACGAAAATTATCTCATAACCTACAATGAGATTATTAGGTTACCACAAAAACCTATTGCTCAAAGAAATTAAATCCTAGTCTATCAATGAGAGGATGAAAACACGAAATGAAATTAAACAAAATCAATCGCAAATCAATTCCTAAAATCCTCCATTGTTATTCTCCTCTTTTGTTGGTTTGTTTGGCTCTCAAATTTGACACCAATTTATAATTATGATAGCACAAAGATTCATAGATTGTGGTTAGCCGAAATTGAGAAATCAAGGTTGATTATATAGATATGAGGAATTCAACAGACGGTTAAGATCCAAAGGAACTAATTGATTGCCAATGAATGAGATCTAAAAAGACTGATTTATGGTGAGGAAATCAAGGCAAAATTGATTGCTCAAATTGGAAAGACAAAGTGGTCTAAGATTTGATAGAATCAATTTTTTTTGTTGGACTGACCGTGATAGAAGATGCATTTAACTAAATATATAATTAAAGTAATTATTTAATTATGAGTGACAAAATCAAGGAATTCATTCAATTAAATAATAAAATTATTTTTTATTTTTATTTTTTTTTGATCGGTAAAAGGCCGAAGCCCTGAAGAGTTTTTTATTAATATAAATAATTGTTTTACAGTGTGACCTCGCTCGCTGCAGGCGCTGGTAGGAAAGAGCGGGGTTGAGAAAACCTCCAGCCTTGCCCGGGACCAAAGGTCCTGTCCATATACAAAAATAACGTGGGCATACCCACGACTCGTACAAAGACAAGATT